>OMLF01043647.1:22435-39398 GCA_900302615.1 Holocentrus rufus
TCAAAAGAGTCTTGCCTTTGTTGTTTGCGGTTTAGCACACCGGGTGGAACACTGCTAAAATATGTGAGATAATGACAACCGGCTGAGGAAGGTGGAGTGGAGAGGTCTGTGTACATCTAACTGTTGTATTGCCTGTTTTCTCTCAACTTGCAGATGTATCAGCCAAACAATCCTGCCTTCAGCAATACTTGATGCCAGCAAAAGCTGAAATAAAGGGATTGGAAAGGGTTGCCTGAAAGTTGTAGAATCATTTTTGACGCACCGTTTTGTGGCGCGATAATAATTGCGTGGGTGGAGCATGACATTAACGCTGCTAGTGTCAGAGGTTTCGTTTCCTGTGGGGCCAATATACCAGAAATGTATGCACTAATTATACAGTAAGATGCTTTAAACAAATCTCAAGGGTGAAGGATAAAGAAGGATCAAGTTGATCAAGTTGATCAAGTTAATCAAATTATTGATTGTGAAGCACACCTAAACCATGTGTCTATATATTCACATGTTAATCATATATAATACAGAGGGGCCATTTAATTAATTTCTCAAACATATGGGCTGTTGTTCAAAACAGCATAATGACATTTAATGTTTTATCTCATGGAAATAAAGCATATGATAAAATACAATTACAAAGGTAGTCCAGTTATTTATTCTACACATCTGGATGCCGAATTGATAAATGACTTCCTTGTCAAGTCAAGCTATTGATTACATTTTATCTTTTTGACCTTGCCCTATAGCTAGTGTCTCCTCCTCACCACAAGATGTCTCCTCAGTTCACAGGAAAACCCCCCAGTGGCTCATCACATGGCAGAATATACGTATTATTTTCTGGAAGGGCTGTGATTTCATGTCAGTAGTGCTATACATGAGATGAAGAGACAGCATCAATACAAAAGAGGAGATAATGTGTATTAAGAGGAGGTGGTACACATGTAAAAGGAAGAGATGGTATTATTCATAAGACACAGAGATAGCAGACAAATGATAAAAAGACAGAACTACACTTAAGAAAGAAAACATGCTGTTAGTAAAATTCAAAAGCCTAATTTTGGCATTGAGCAGAGCCATGAAAATGTCAGAGGAGAAATACTCCCTGAGAAAAATGTTGATTACAGCTTAGATCAGCAAAGTTAAATCGGGTTGTTATTATGTTTTATGCAGACTGTGTATCCTTATAAGGAGCATTCATCAAATTTACAAACCGTGTTGCTGGGTTACATGTAGGCCAGCATACAGTCAATAATCACAGGTGCTATGAAAAAGGATAAAAGCTAAGCAATAACTGTGTGTTTACACAAATTTGCTCTCTTGTTCCACATCTGTACTCTGGCATTAATTCAGTGTAGCTAAGGATTGCAACACAAACAGAAAGTTGTTGGGAAAGACCGGATTTAGTAACCGTCATCCTGGATTTACTCCCATGGGAAAATAAATGTGGGCTGGACTGACAGGTCCTTTGAATACGCTTCAGTTGCCAAAATGAAAGTGTACTCTTGGTGTAATGAATGCTTAATCGTGGGATTCTGCCAGAGGCTCCAAACACCAGGGAAAAAGTTGGGTCATGTTCAGACTATCATCTATTAATATTATCATCAAAACTGCTTGGTTTAAACGGCAAGAGGGAGTGTTTGATACAAAAGGTGAGACAGTAAAATAGAAGTAGATACCTTCTGCTGAGGTGTAAACACTGCTACTAAGACAACATCAGTGTGTGTGTAGGTGTCGTTTTACATAGTATAAGGTCTAATTGGCTGCCAAGCTATATATATCCCTCCTGAATGTGAACACTTCAACAGAAATGCTGTTTGGTTACAAACAGAGAGAGAGACTGTGGCCTCTAACCATGTTTGTGCTTTTGAATATTTTATTATCGTCTCTCTGCTCCAGCTGCTAGAGAGCAATATTTCTCTTCCATGAAGGCGGTTGTAACATCACTACCATGTACATACAGTGTCAGTAAAGCATCAGTATGATTCAAAATAATTCAGTGCAACACCACATGATGTAATATGACATAACAAATTTTACATGAAACCATATATTTTGATCGGAATGTCTCTTTAGATTCGGTTTCAGATGATGTTTTCATCCTGAATGGCTCATCTGGAACGCCGGCCTTCCCCCTTCCTTCTCCAGATGTTTCCAGGTCACAGACAGCGAGGCGTATGGTGACAGATTGAACATTGGCTGTGTCGCAATGCCCACCCTTATGGTCTTGTGGTCTTGAGTGTGTGTTCACACACAACGACTGTTCATCCATTCATCAGGAGTTTGTATGCCAAAAGAAGGAGGGGCAAAGATGATGGGCAAGAAAACATTCATATGTCAGTAAAAGTTATATAACATTGTAGCATCTATTATTGGGCAGTATGCCCAATATAAATTAGGCAAGTGTGATCTAATTATTTGCTAACTTAATGACATCTTTGTTTGCTTATTATGAATTTGGCCTACCCAGCTCTTTTAGCATATGGATCGCTGACTGGGCCTTTAATTTACATATTTATTTAGAAAAATCATCCTCTCTATGTCATCCTAGGTCATAAACACCAGTGCGGACTTCCTCTCCTTCCTTTTGCCAAGTGTGTCCCAATGTGCGTCAACAAAACCTCTGAGCACTTGCAGTTTTCATACTCAGACGCTTTGACCATTTTCCAGAAATACGCAACTCAAGTGGCCGCTTGGTTGAGTACAAAAACCACAAGTGTGGGCATTGGGACAAAACCCAAGGAAGGAACACAGAGAAAGTACTTCCCCGGTTGAAGTAAAGGGCGGATCCACAAAGAATACAAATGACCAAAGTGTTTTCTACTCTTTTGTTAATCAGTGTTTTTCAATCTTGCACAATAGTTTTTTGAGAGAGTATAAATCATTTTAAGTGTGACTGGACACAGGCATGATTAATAAGGTGCTCGTATTTTCTATCATCTAGTCATTAAAAAACTAATTTATTTTAGAAAATACTGTATATGCACTTTTGAAACAAAAACTTATTACCCATATCATTCATTATTCCTGAAAAATAATCAGTCAGTCTATTCTGCATCATTTTGTCAACCTGAAGACACATTGATTTTACTTGAGTATTTTAATTAACCCATTTGAAGGTTAGCATTGTAAATGTACAGTATCATGAACTGTCACTTGCCTCTGCCCAGCCCTCTTTTTATTGTGTTGCTGTGTACATTTGGCTCATGATCCACAACACGGCTGAACTTTGACCCGCCTGAGACATGTACCGCTGATCTGTATGCACAACAGTGACTCCGTAACGGTGAGGAACGTCGGTCTGCATCTGCAACCACAGAGGCGGATACAAGCCCATCTGTCACTGGCGCAGATCAATACAAACTCGGGCTGGATCTGAGGAAACAGATAACGGTTCAGAGGGCTGGGAGAGGGCAGCTTATTGATTACAGGCAAATTCACCCGAGAGTCTATCTTTGCCCTTACAAAACCGAGTCAAACCACCCTCAAGCTCCATGTAAATTGGAAATCCAATTACTCTCGCTGTCAGGCATTTTGTTTAATCATATTGTTTTACTCTCAATTTACTGCCTCATACTGAAAGCCTCCAAAAAAGGCCTGTGTGTTCACTTTATATCTGCACAAAGACAATACAGTTGGACTGACTTCAGATTCTCTAATTTTATAAATAAACTTACTCTCTGATTTTTGCTTTTCACATTTGTTTTCTTTATTGTGACAATAAAATCCAGCGGGTTGGTGTACAGTGTCTGCTCAGGTTTATCAATAATGTTGACTGGAGAATTACATGATTTCTGAAAATGCATTGCTGTCAATGTATTTATGAAAAACAATGCTATGCGAGTGTCTTTACATGGAAAGGCCACTGGGACTGATGCAAGAGAGAGAGACCATGTTTTACATAGCAGATCAATATAGCAATTACAACTTTAATTCGCTAATGGTTTTGTGGACAGAAAAAAAAGCCTAAGGGATTATTTATAGTCTCACCAGGAGGGAAACTCCTATAATCTGCCTGGATGCTGAGGTTTAACTTCATCATCCCCTGGCCCTCTCCTAAAATTATACCATCTCTTTAGAAAACCACACTGTGTTAGTTACAGAGTATTAGGAAAACATAAGCTACTTCCTTGGACCCAAACAGCCAGGCTCAACAAAAACAGAACCAATAAACTTATTTTTCAGCCATGTGAATGAAATCTATTTTTTAGGATAAATTATTCCAATGCTGAGTCATGACCAAGCCCTTTATAGTTGGCTATTGACCCCATGGCTCACTATTAACTGCAATCAGAATTGACACCTGACTTTAATATAATTTTCTTTACCACTGAACCAGTTGCTGCATGAGAGGTAAAAATCTAAGTTTGCCCCTGCATGTGATCCTCTGTGATAATTGATGTTTTCATACCAGTCTGGTGCAGACTGCGTAAGATTATCCCGTGATGGCTCAAGGCAGTGATACTGTGATGGAATTTCTTGATTTTCTTGATTTTCCTCTCATTCACTTCTTCTTTCTCAGACCTTTACTCATAACACTCCTATACCCATGGCAACATTATCTCATCCCTCACAGTTAGTTTGTCTCAGGCTATGTGGCAACAGAAATCGGATTTTCCCACTATGTTCACCTCAGAAAATTATGCTTCTGAAATCAGAAAAACTTCAGGCAAATTTGCGCTCCGGACCAAATGATGCTTATGCTGCATTAATTTCAGGATCAGCATCAAAATATGGCAAGTGACACTTCATATATATCATTGTTTTGCCAGATGGAAAAGATCAGCCACAGTGTTACTGCCAACAAACATTTTCTATAGATCACCAGCCCTTTCTTGGTCTCAACTTGAAGGATTTTTTGTAGAAAGGATAAAGGATGGATTGAAAGGGGGGTTGGGGGGCTTTGCCTGGGGCCCCCATTAGCCCTTAGGCCCGCCCCTGCATGCAGCATTTGTTGATGTTGTCATGCTGGTAATTTGGTGTAGATTGCAAAAGATTTCCCTGTGTTTGCCGAAGGCAGCGATGGAATATTTCCTGATTTTCCTCTCATTTCCTCTTTCTCACGCTCTTACTCACACTATGCTCATGTCCGTAGGGACATTATCCCAGACCCCTCACCCTTCGTCTCTCTCATCCAACTCTATAGTGACTGCTGTTGTCAATAAGACCAGAGAAATTGGATATTCTGACTAATTATATTCACCTCAGAAAATGAGCTGCAGACAGTATTAATTTCAAACACACATTACCTATTACCTGCATTATAACAGGATTAAACCAGCACCATAAACCAGTCTAATACTCAAACCACTTTCAATCTGCAATTTAATGACTTTATAATCTGTAATCACACATGTTGTTTGTCATTTTCCTTTCAAATATATCTTCAATCAATGCAACAAGTATCTGCAATGTGATTTCTATGTTCTTACTGTGAATTTAACATCAAAATGGAGTCTTATTGATTGTAAGTTAGCATTGCAGATTATCTCAATATGTGAACACCGGGTGTTCGTTTTTAAGATGATGGAGGGGCTCTGGCTTGCATCACATAATGTAAACAAAAAACAGAATGAGAGAAGACAGACAGACAGGTAGGGAGCTGGAGGTTGGGAATGAGGAGAGACAGATGTGCCAGCTGGAGAGAGAGAAAGGGAGGTAAGCAAAGGTTATAGGGAACAAAGACACAGACAAACACACTCAGATTCCTCAGCGCTGAAGGAGTTGATGAACTGCTGCAAATCAGGAGGTGAGGAATCTAACTAGTGGGGGTTCTGGGTTAGAACAGCGTGTGGGGGAAGGATTTGGGTAAGCGGAGCAACATGACACACAAAAATGGGGCCTTGAAGAGGGAAGGCAGACGACGAGGGCATCAGAGGGGAAAGGAAGCTGGAAAACATGAGGGAAATTTTTAGGCTCTGCAGATGGCCAGGAGGCATGTGCGCCACTCGGCAAGCTTTGACTTTTAAACTTTATTACACAGATGGATTCTCCAGACATTCCAGTCACATAAATGCAGTGATCCGCTGCAGCTCCATGGGTAAAGCACGCCACATACACTTGTCAGGATTCATAGTTTGTTTCCCTGTGAGGTCAGCCATTTTAAAACCACATGCAGACAGCTCACTCAGCACAGTTTCCGAGCAGACACTGAATCTGTGGTGTGTTTGACCTCAGTGATGTTTTCACCACTGATACACCTGTTTGTTTATTTATTTATTTATTTTAAATTATGTTAGGTTAGGATTTAGCTAATCATAGTATCTGGTAAGCTGTTTATCAGTGTCTGCGGACTTCCATAATGGCACCGGAAATGGCTGCTTGTAGATATTCTTAGACCACTGCCAACCTATACAGAATAACCGCAGTCCTTCGAAGTTGTACTGACATCCTGCAGGAGGAAAACTTTTCCTGGCAGAATCAGGGGGACCTTGGGAAAATTCTGCCCTGGGTTCCTGGGCCAACCTGAAGCCAGTGTGTCGTGAACAAATGTTTTAATGCTTTTTATCAGATTAGTTCACTTAAAGAGCAGCAGGCTGGTCGATGGTCCACTCGGACTGATGGGTAATAGCATTATCCTGGGCTGGGATTGGCAGACATCAGTGGACAGAGCTATCCTACCATTGATCCAATCTCCCCTCCAGGGCCACTCTGATGCTAGCTTCCATCCAGTCTTTCATTTGTTTATGAAATATTGATATTGGCTGCTATCTCTTCTCAGAGATGAGGGGATTCGGCTGATGGAGAGGAGAAGGTTTTGAGATGCTAGAAAAGGCTTTAATGGGTTTCATGAAAGGCAGGGTTTATTTTGAGGTTGGAAAATCATTTTATCATTTTCAGAGTAGCCATCATAAGGCAGAACAAATGTGGTGCTGTTGTTCTTGATGCCACACAGCCATTCTATATATTTTTAATCATTTGAAACTGAAACTAAGTCCTCTAGGTCCCCAAAAAAGAAAACAGCTGCGTCTTGTTTCCTATCATGCCTTAATCTCAGGTTAATGGTGAACACGAGGACCAGTGTGATCAATACTGTCTTTGGACACTGACAGCTGCCACCAGTTGCAGCTGGCCTAACTTCAGCTGCATACTGATGCTCCATGCCAGATGTTAATCTGTTATCTATTGAAAAATGATAAAAACATGAATCAGGTAGAATTCAGTGCAGGCTGCACCATTTTTATAATTCTCATCTTAAAAGGCTTTTGTCTTGCAAACTATGAAACAAGACATGACTGAAGTGCTCAAAAAGCAGAGTCTATAGGAATCAGGAAAGCCCATAGAGGCATATTGAAAGTAGAAATTCTTGTGAAAAACATGATTTTCTGTTGATGTATATGTTGATAGCGCCCTCTGTCTGCAAACCACCTCTAGCACCATTTCCTCATCAGATTTCAGTCTTGTATAGAGAAAACCTTATCTTAACTTTTGCTTAACCACAAAGCAAGGTAACTCTGGCTCTTGATGCCATGAGATGGATGCAATTGATCTTGTCTGTAAACAGATGCTTTAGTCTTCCCATAATGACAGTCAGGATTGACGTGTTACCACAGCCAAAGCCTTTTATGCAGGGGAAGAGGCTTTTGGATCAATAGTTGTTACCTAGGCAAAGCCCACACAACCACTAATGAATCCACTGGCTTACAGCACAGGCTGCACTGCTACCCATATACACAAGAGATGAACCTACAAAATTATGTAGCACTTTTTTAGTAACATAAAAAATAATATTGAAATTTATCTGCCACATTGCAATAAAAAGTAAAATCAAAGCCATGTGAAACCAAATGTGACATTTTCATTCAAGTTGATCTCAGCTGCAAAAAGTCTGATTGAAATAAGTGGTGGCCACTAGCAGGTGCCAGATGTCCTGTCACAGAGCAATGTTTGAGACTAAATGATTTTTCAGTATTGTTTGTCCTGTTGTGCTGTGACATCTCTCTGTTCAGCCGGACTGGTTCTGTGATGCCTTTGAAGACAGGGACTTTTTTCTTAGCTTGTCTGGCACACCCATCTTTCTGTCTACCTTCATTTTGTGTGTTTTCAACATAGGATTAAAGTCCTGAGATATCAAAGGTGGTAAACATGTTAGTCACTTGTCTGGGATTTCTAAATATGAAAAGGTGTTATGTTTGTGTAGCAGGTGCAATGCCTCATGTTATATTATGTAATATAGGTTTTTATCAAGACATTCAGCTGCTATAGGAATAAATTAGCAATGATTTTACAGCTCACAGCCTTTTGTAGAGTGTAAATGGCTGTTATGGGGTGCAATTAAAGTCTTGGGGCCTCAACTTTTGCAGAAATATTTGGCATAAATCATTTTGATAATGATAGAATTTATGTTTAGCCTTAGTTATGTCACAAAAAAGATGAACAAAACATTACATACGACTGAGATGTAGAGATCAGTCAAAATATTTCCAAAAATCTGGTTTGACGGCATTGGTCATTGACACAAAATGTATCCATGAGACTCTTATTAACAACAGTCTCATGTAACAGCTGCTGTTACACAGTAGCTGTTTTTCCACTGCACACAGGGAAGTGATTCAACAAAGTCCATTTCCTCCTGCACTGTGTATTGGAGATAGCGCTTCATAGATTCTGACAGGCTTGATTTATGATAGAGAAGCCCAGCGGATAAAGACCCTCCAGATCCGTAGAGCTATGAAACGAAGGCGGCCTCCACACACTCTGCACCTACTCCAGGCACGATGACTGAGCCGCTGAGCCAAGCACTTTACAGCTCGTCTCCAGGATATTAGCTCTGCCAAAGGTTATTCATGGACTATCAAACTAAAACTGTGGTCAGGAAATGCTGACTTATGCGCAAATATCAATTAAATTAGTCGGGGTCTCTGTTGCTGAGAGTGCTCTGGCTTGTTTTAATGGGTACAGACACGAACAGTGCTTCCTTAATCACATTCATACCAGAAAAGACAGACGGATATTAGATTACACTTGTTTACACATCCAATAACTGTGTGTGGTCATAAAGCATAACAATTATGCTGAACATTAATCATGCACTTTTTATTAAGACTTTTCTCATAATTTAAAGACACTGATGTGGTAAAAGTAAAAATCCATGACATTTTTATATGAATAAATTTACAGTTTACTACTCTGTGACTAGTATAATGGATATTCAATTTATACTCGGTTAGGTTTTGTTTTTGTTTTTTTGTCTTTTCTGGGAAAAGTCTGGCGGCAGCAATGATGATTTGCTTGGAATAAATAGAAGATGAGCATGAGCATAGTCACTGAAAAAACAAACAAACAAAAAAAGAGCGCCACCTATAGAAACTCAAACAGAAATTGAAGGAAAAGTTGGCTGTACTGATTGACTTACAAGTGATCTGTAGGAAGATCAGTGCAAAAACATCAAATGATCAATGCAGTTTTTACCAAGGATGCTGCCATGAAAACGAAAAAATAATGAATAAATAAAAATAACCTTGTGGAATACCACTTTAAATCACGATACATCAATGCTGAAACCACTGGCACAAACCATTTACATGACTGTGGGCACAGCATTAGCAGTCGGCTTCAGTTGTTGCAGCATTCTTGGTTTTGGTTCAACACTGAGGGGTTTAAATGTGTTTAGAACACAAGGCACATTGTACCATTACCAGTGCCAAGTCCTCGCCTCTTTGTTTTCACGGTTGAAATAGTAACCTCCATGCTCCCTGTCACTGTTATGTAGGCCAGCCTTCCATGCAGAGACAAAATGGGTGCACAGCTCAGTAGCTGCAGCCTCAGCAAAACCATCTCTTTGGAGCTGCAGGTACAGTGGCCATTTCTCATCTTGGAATATTACAGTATACAGCTGAAATAAAAAGCATCTATATTTTGTCACAATAAAATTTGTTTAAATTTTCTTATAAGTAAGGTGGTTAATGCCCACAAATTCCAAATAGATACATTAGCTGTCTATACTGCAATTATATAATTCAATACTACATGTAAACTCAAATTTAGATCATATTCAGATTTCTATAATTCAAATGTCCACAATTGGGTTTGCAAAATCTTGAAAGCTGATAAAAATGCTTTAGGCATTAACAAATGGCTTTGACAAAAAAATTAAATGCTTCTGAAATACAATATCTTTTCATTTTAAATGTTATTTTGATGAACTTCTATACTGATATCCTCAGCTCAGTCTGGCAAATCGAGAATTTAGCACAAATCTGTAATACTGAATATTCCTTATATATTATCACGTTCCCAAATAATCCTATATTTTAACCATTTATTAGCTTTACTCTGAGTGCACGCACACTGCCACGTTCTTGTGTCTTTCCCAGTAGTGACAATCTTCTGGGAAGCTCCATGCAGCTGCGCTCTCCTTGTGCCGACTGACAGCATGGACAACAAAGCCGCAGAGCTGCTTCTCCAGCACATCCACCACCGCCTGAGCGTTTCCCTTCTTCGCCTGGCCCTCCATCACCTGCCGAATGCAGTCGCGAGGTACAGGCTGGGGTCTGGTGCTGTATGACACCACCAGGTTAATGTTGTTCACCTGGAGAACCTCAAACCAGTTCTGACCTGCCACATGATGGAAGTGTTCTCCAGCTCGCCAGTTCCTGTAAGTGCTGCCTGAATGGTTAATCAGTCGCACTGACCAGCTGACCCAGTCATACTTCTTTTTCAAGAATTCTTGAAGTTCCTGTGTGGTATCTTGAAGACTCTGGTGTTCCTTCTCTTGGAGGAGACGTTGGGCATCCAATTTTGCTTGCTCTGGGAAGGCTGCTATGCAGGACTCGATGGTTGTCTTCATCTTGGACTCTACTTCTTCAATTTTGCTGCTCCAGTCTTTGATTTTCTCCTGTTCTTCGTCTGGCCCTTGAGTTAAGGCACATTGGCCCAGCAGAGCAATCAAGCCCAGACAGAAGAGCTCCTTCATCCGAACACAGAAGTCTTCCAGGAGGCGGCGATTCTTTGCCACATATCTGCAAAATAAAGGAACCATTTCACATTACATTCAAATTTGAGGAATTTAGCTGGTGCCTTTATCCAGAGCAACTTCGAACGAGAGCAACTGTAGAATGATCCTAAATTACCTAGATCGCCTGTATTAAAGCCCAATATTAAGTAGTGCAAGTGTTAAAGTCGCTGCACCAAGACCACCCATCCAGTTGGTGTTGACACTAGATAATGCAGAAATACAAATTGAATGTTTAATACCCCTTTACCTTTCCACCACCTCTAAAACAGGCTCCCCAAAGCTGTTGGTCCCCATCATAGCATCATAAAGCACATACAGATTCTTCTCTCCTCCAGTTTTGGCAAAATGCTCCAGAAAAAGCCGGGTCTTCACCTCCCGGAACTGCTGTTTTGCTTCCAAGATGTCCATGTACTTCCGAAACTGGTTCCTTATGTTCTCCTCCACCTCAAAGTACTGGGAATCCAGTCTGCCCTTTTTGATTTCGGAGTCGATGTCCTCCAGTTGGGTAGACAGCACATCAAGCTTGTTCCTCACAGTCAGGAACTGCTCTTTGACGTAGAAGACCTCTTTGCTCTGGACGTTGTCTAAGGCCAGTCGTAGAACAGGGGCAGCAGCCTCGCAGAGGGGGAAGAGCTCCCCCACAGCGCTGGCCAACACCTCAGCCCCCCTCTCAAACATATCCATCGCTGCCTCAATGGCTTCCTTTTTCTGGGCCACAACCCTCTCCAATGGACTGGTCATGTTCTGGGAAACAGACAAATTCAGGGATCAATTGTAACAATTACATGAGGGGATAGAGATCCAATTCAGTACTAAATAGGTTAGTCTTTATTCTATTTGCCAATTTATTATGAAAAGCTGAAGAACTGCGCCCAATGTGTTCGATGCAGTGGACCTCATCAAGCAAAGTGCTACATTTTCTGGAAGATGAAATCTAGTGCCTTGAGGGCGATGTGATGAAAAGCAAAAAGCTTGTTAGCCTATTTTGTTTCTTGGATGTATTTCTCTTCTGGATAGAAGATTCCTTTTTCCATAGAGCGCCCAACTCTACAATGTTTAACATCAGAAGTTAAGAACCTTTCCAACTTCCTCTCTGTTTATAAAATACTGAACAATATGCACAGTGCTTAGGAAATACAGTGGGTTATATGTAAAATGGCCTTTTCTTGTTTCTGTCATTTTCAGGGATCAAGACCATATGTGATATCAGACTTTCATGAATAAAATACTGGAGTTTGTGTGATATAAACCCAATTTCATTGTTTAATATTCAAATCTAATTTTTATTTTTATGCTGTGGATTCATATTGTTAATGTATCCTTTGGAAAATATCTGTAACCATGTTAGAAACTAATGGAAATGTGCCTAAAAGGAAAGGTAATGACGTCATGTGGAGGCCTGGGTTACTTGAATGAGAAAATTACACAAATGCCCTTGGGTCTGTTTATGATTCATTTCAGAGCTGGGCAGACCAAGGCCAAACCATGTCTAAAAATCCCCTTTCATCCTTGCTTGCTACCTGACATCAATTACCGTGTCCTTTCTGTTCAGACGTTTGCGGAATTGTCTGTGGATGGAGCCCAGATGCTGCGTCATCCAACTTCACAACAAATAAACAGACTGCACAGAACATCATCCGCTTTTTTATGAGTGAAAAATCTGTTGCCATTTTTTTTGTGGCCAAACGCGCAAAATTATGAACCTGATCAAACAATATAATACCATAAATATCATATAAATCAAATATCATATCCTAAATTGATGAAGAAAACGTTGTGTCTAAAATGCACCATGTTCATCTGTCATGCGCACCCAAGAGGAATCCGCAGTGGAAGGCTATTTTACGCACAAGTGCCCTGAGAGCACCGGACACACCTTACGTACATTTACCCATCATGACGGATGAGGAGCTCATTCCTCTCATTCCTGTAATATTAGTGATTTTTCTGTACCTGAGCGAAATGGATCGGCTTGTTCTTCAGAGCAGATCAGCTCCAGCAGCTGCAAACAAGTTTGTTTTTTTTCCTTCAAGTTTGTGAAAATTCCTACAGTCCCCTCATCCACTGTGGAGCCGACGAAGGGTCCAAAAACAAGATCCACAGAATGAGAGATGCGCACTGAAGATCTGCAATGATCATGAGAATGTGCAAGAGAGAGAGGGAGAGAGAGAGAGAGAGAGAGAGAGAGAGAGCGCTATGTAAGCCGTGAAATATCTCCATTCCATGTTCCATGTCCTCCGTCCCATGTTCATCCCTGTCTTCGTGTCATCATATAAGGAGGATTCTGTCTCTTTTCAACGAAACGGAGTGCAATTTATATATTTTATTGCTGTTAAACGTTTGTTGTTGTTTTTTTTTCATTTTTGACAATATTATATTTCGAGAACGGCCTATTGCGCACTTTGCGCAAATACTTCATCAAGGTGCCCTCTCAAATGGACACTTTCGGACTATGAAAGGATCCAGATTTGAGGTAAGATGATAGGGGAGACTGTTCTTTTGCCTTTTCAGCACTGCAATATGACAACTTGATTTTAATGACACCATCGTCATACCTTTCAATACATAGCTCATGCGCAGCAAAAATATGTGCTATGTAGTATTTGGCTTGTAGAGAAACCTGACACGTTGAAATATGCTGCCATCAAAAATTAAAGATTTAGATTTAGATTGCTATTTGTCTGCAAAAGAAAACTGAAGGTTGCTGGGAGCAAATTTGTCTGCCAGTAGTGTTTATTTAAATTGCATCCATCCCTATCTTCTCAAGTCAAATATGTGACAAATTAAAGTTGGGCTAAACCGTTAATAAACATAGGCTATAAATGAACACCAGAATGTGAGGGGTTTTCAATCAGAAGAGCTTACAAAGGTCAAATTAAATCTCATTGCCCCCCTCCGCGCGCACACGATGCGCCCTGTGGGCGTCCAACCTGAACCTCCCTCACCAAAAATCGTTACGCAGATAATTTCTCCGAAGCCACGAACGACTTCTCGTCATTCAGAATAATTTTAGATTCATGACAAATTAAGACTTTTGTTTAATTTAGGCTTTGTGAAATAATCCGTGTTTTATTCAGGTGGGGAGAAAAAAAAACGGCTCTCCAAAATGAGCTCATCGCAGGCAGAGAGACGAACTCCATCACATGACGGGCTACGTGCAAGGATGGGTGATCATCGCACATCAATCCACGGGGGCAGGTAAGACACTTACAACCTCTGTGTCTCGGCAAGCCTGCATCTGAAAGCAAACAATGCACAAATTCCAGTTTTGGTCCACCAACTCCGGACGGTAAGTCAAAACCTGTTTTTCTTGATAATGGTGCATGAGGGGCATACCAAAGGTGCTTAACTGAGGTAATGTGCTCCTAGTCGACCCTATTTCACTTCACCTGGGTTACATTTTTCATTTTTTTCCCCAAAGATGTATACAGACTGTACAGATGAACGCCATATTCTTGATATCCGTGCAGCAAAGAAGTTGCTGAGCTGATGAGGACAGAATTAAGCTTTAGGGAGGGGTGATAACTCTGTGCTGTGGGCCTTGGGGGAATTCAGTGAAAAAGGCGTGTTGATTAAACAAGTGAAGTAATAACGCCCCCCTGCGTACGTATACGTGAATAGCACTTTCACTTGGGTTAATGTGCCGGAGTTTGTGACATTAATGTCTTAGGGCCAAACCTTTAATTAGGCGGTACTGATTCCTCATTTTAGACATTTTTACGGAATATATCAACTTAATAGTTCTGAATATATTTAAATTTAAACTTCCTGTGTTGCATGCTGAAATAATTTACTCGAGAATTGGCTTATTGTTTTGCCTTTTTTTTTTAATACCAATTCACATGATCTGATATATGTGTGGAGAGACAGAAAACGTCAAAGACAGGTGAATTCACAAGCATTGTTTGATGGTAACCATGTTTTATTGAACAGTTTTATTGAACACAGTATATCCATAAACTGTCGTCACATAAGTCGACATGAGTGCAGTTTTGGAGCAGCTTCTTTTGTAAGACATACAGTATTACTGACACAGTATTCAAAAGCAACACAAGGATATTTAAGGTATATAACACTACTATAAACAAAAATGTTCGATAAATGCAGGTCATCGACGATTTCAGTTTAAATTGGAAGTATTAGCCTACCAACTCCTTCATTTTGATTTGCACAACTCCTTCATTTTTCAAAAGACGATAATAGCAGACAATGGCTTTATTTTTGGGGTCTTCGTCCACAGAGCATTACCAGCTTCTTCATATTTTTGTTGAAAGATCAGTCCTGGACTTAAGAGGTGTTTATTATTGCGTGAGATTATTATGTAGCAGGTAAACTTGAGTTTGTTGTCCTATCACCGTTGTGGTTAGCAATGATGTTATGAATTCATAACAGTGCAGTTTTTCCCATTTTATTCATTTATGTATTTATTTATTTTTCATGAATGTACACTAAAGATCACTGCATTGCACTGTTATTAATTGCCATGCAGTTCCGTATATTTTTTGTAACCTATCACTAGAGATGACATTTCAATCAGTAATTAACATCTCAATATAGTTTAGAAATTTGTGATATTGAAACCACTGGAAGAGATTTGGATGACTCTTGTTTATGTATTCACTGTAAAGACTTCTGGCAGCATGAAATACATAAAATTATTAATTCATAAAGCCTAATAACTTCTTCAATTCCCATATAGATCTGGTTTGCCCATAAAACATGTGCCAAAACCAATGCTTACCAATAAAAAAAGTCTTAGTCTGTAGTGATTTAAACCCTGATACGTGAGTTATAGACTTCAAACAATCCTTCACCTTTTCAAAGGCTTAACCAAGAAATTTATACCCTCTAAGTTTGCCCAGCATGTTGAAGTGCTTCAGATTGAGCTCTATTTGCACTTTTTCAGAACTTTTGTCATCTCTTGTTCCATCTTTTTCACCTTTTCATTCCAACCCGTTATTAACTTATCTTCATCAACCCCTGTGACAGCCTCATATGTGCCGAGCATCGTGAGACCCATGTAGAAGAGATCAATCAGATCGGAGCATTTGGCCTCGATTACGGCTTTGTTTCTGTCGTGTAGTTCGCAGTACTGGTCCAACGACCTTCCGTAAGACAGCTCACCCATTATACCCCAGTGCAACGTGTTAAGACTATCGGTAATCTCATCCCAGTTGCAGACTTCCTTGAACTGCTCCATGTACTGTTCGAGCTGCTCAGCGTCCTCTGCGTTTTTGATCTTCTCCATTATTTCAGTGAAAGCGGAGTACCGCTCTTTGATGTCTTTTTCACGCTTTCCATAGGTCTCGTCCATTTCACCCAGCACCATCTGCTCCAGTATCCCCTCGAGCTTCTCAGAGATGCTGTTTTGTTTGGCACAGATGGTACTGAACTCTTGGTTAACCTGAGGTGAACCTTCCAGGCGTGTCTTCGCCAGCTTCACCACAGAAGTGAAAATTGTGACCAATGGACTGATGTTTCCAGCAAAAGAGTTAATTTTCTCTATTCCATCGAGGAAGAGGCCTACTACATTGTCAGCCATGGTTGATGTGGCAACTCAGTTTCACTGTAGAATAAATGAATAAACAAAGAAACAAAGAAACAAACAAACAAATAAATAAAAAAATAAAAAAATAAACAAACAAACAAACAACAGCAATAATTATTATTATTATTATTGTCATTATTATTATTATATAGATACTTAACCCTCAGCATAAGCATGTATAAACTAGATTAAGGATGGTCACTGTTATTCAGAAAATTGACTAACAGTTAAAATATAGACTGTTATTGCAATATATTTATAACTATTTCCTACAATTAATCACGGACCTTGGGCTACGCTAGTTTGTGTACAATGAATTGTTTTACCTTGAATGTATAAAGCAGAGCGTATGTTCTTGTCGCTGCAGTCGTCTCACCCAGCTGACTGCTTCCTCTCCATGGCACCAAACACAAAACAATAGCTCCTACCTCACAGGTCAGGGCGCGACTTAAGCAAATTAACAGCAC
>OMLF01043647.1:39418-71918 GCA_900302615.1 Holocentrus rufus
CACACACACACACACACACACACACACACACACACACACAGTGACTTCACAGGACAGACTTGAAAAACGTGTTTGACAGTTGTGCAGGGTTTGAAATCGAGCTAAACGCCAACTTCATTGCGTCCTTTTAACTTGAAAATTACACAGTAACATCAAATGTGCAGCTTCGTTTATCATATTGACATGCAAAACTCCTTTTTTGTTGTTCCAAAGCAATCTACATTTCATTTTATATCAAAATAATTGCAAAACAGGATAATGTAGGCTTATGGCGGTAATTTATGGAAGTATACGAATTTATCAGAACACTAACTTACAGAAGACAGTTTAGAATTATTGAGCATCATACTGGCGTCGTGCGTAATTACGCACAGCACTGTCAAGACAGTGTCCAAGCTGCAGTAACCAGATAAAAACAGGGCTTTAGAGCGTTCGTATTTTTATACAGATGTAGGCCATGTCGATCTCATATATTATTTACTCATTTATGGTCATGTTATGTTGAAGCGAGTTATCCTAAATAATTTTCTGTGCAATAAGAAGGGTATGAACGCAGTTATGATGGTCGCCTCTAGTCGGAGTGGACTGCCAGCGCCTCATCTGACGTCATGTCCTCCGATGGCGCTCCTTCTTGTTCCAGCAGTTCCTGCTCTTTTCTTAATTGCTCATGTAAACGATGCTTACAGTTAATGTGGCCACACGGAGACGTAAACGCACATTTCATGACATGGAAGCTAACTATACAATTTAAAACAATATTTTTACGTTTACTTGCTATTTCCTTTTGGTGCCTCTAAGTGTACCGACAGCATGCGATATTTATCTGTCTATTCGCTGCCACATTTGTGTGTAGAGTCCAAATACTTGACCTTAAACAAAAACTTAATGCACAACTTAGTAGCACATATCAGTCACCTATCAGTGATTTGGTTACTATCTTTTCTGACTTGATTACTGATTCACATTCTGCAATAAATGAACAACAACATAGCATAATTCACTCACAGGTTTATTTAAGTATTTACCATTTGCTGTATAGTGTACAGACATCAAAGATCCATAACAAAAAAAGGCAACATATTCACAAAAATAACATTTCAAAAAGCCTGAAGACATTTATATATTCTTCTTCCATCTCAACAGCATTATGAATATAGTGTATGTATAGTAGCCTACATTTTCAGCGTAACAATGTTAGTGATAGGGAGCAATGCCACAGAACCTAAAAAAAATATTTTAACCACAAGTTTGAATCTGAACAGTAAAAGATAGAAAAACATGTCGAATTATCTTTCAGTTATATGATCAAGACAAAACCCCTTAGACAAAAATAAAACAAAATTCCCGTCACATGTTTAGGCACTGTTGGTCAAATGAGGGGGTGCATGAGAAGAACAAGAGCAACCAAACTGTTATATTAATGCTAAGGCTTAACTTAAAAAAAAAATAATACAAATAAAGGAAATTGTAACGTTTTACCAAATTCTAAAACCCCACAAATTACAATATACCAACAAAATGAATGATAAGTTTCATGTATACTACAATACTAGATGCACATCTTGCATTGTTGTTATGCTATAGTATATAATATAAAATATATAGTGATAGAATTGCACAAATTAATAGTGGAAAGATTTCTCCAGTGACAGTATAAGTTCCTATAAACGTAAATACCAGTTTCCTCACCACAGATTAGGCCTCAAGTAGAATAAACATCTGACCAGTTATGACTTTATTAATGATTGCTTTGTTGGTGATGAAAATTGAAGCATTTGTAAAACCATTGTTTACTTTGATCCCTGGATGTCAAATGTCCAGTGAATAGCGATCTTGGTGTCTTGGTATGTGCACATCTCCTGTAGTTTGGCAAAGTGTGTACAATGCCAGTTGTAGTGTTGTAGTGTAATAAATCAGAATTTATTTGAACTTTTAGTGTTGTTATGTAATGGCCCTGCCCAGATTGACCACTAAAAAACAAACAAAATCAATTAAGAATAAGCACAGCAGCTGTCAAAAATCTTAGTGTAAAATGATATGAAATTTAGTTTTGGACAACAAGAATTACATATATCGTGAGGTCATGAACATACATGCAATGTATAAGGAGCATACAAATATATGTTGGCTGACACAAAGCAGTAGTGTAATACTTAAGATGAGTTAAGATATGGTAATAGTGCTCCAGTTACATTCATATTTATGAAAACTTTGGGATGTTTGCTTGTTGATCCTACTTTGGTCACAGGTTAAGTTTTTGGAAAATGATTAAAACTATCGCCTGTGCAATGACATTTTAACTCTAGCTGGCCATAGGGGGCAGAAATGACTATATAATTATAGCCATTTTCTAAAGATTTGATATGACGCCCTCTAGTGGTCTTACATTCATATGACAGTAATCTCAGCTTGTTTCCTTCTCACCTTTTAATTGCATTGAGTTATGCCTTTTAGTGTTCCTATTTAACACAATGCACAGGCAAGCATCAGTTCCAATTTTTTTATTTCCTTGTACTGTACTAAATGTATTTTCCTGTGATAAATGGTAAATTGGCAGCTATTTTAAACAAGTGTATAATATCATGGATATATATTCCTCCTCATATTCTTTAAGCTGGGTTAAGGTTTGGGCCTGACTAAAGCACGATTTTTTGATCAGGTTCAGAAACTTATTTAACCGATCGTATTTTGTGTGACTGCATGTTGTTTCATCACACTGCTCACTCAAATTTAGCTTGTAATTGTAATGATCCAATGCTTGATTACTTTATAATTGGAAAAGGTCTTTATATCATTTGAAACCAAAGTGCTACGAATGAATTGATCATATATTTACACATACTGACAATATTTGGAGGAGTGAGCAAACAGTGAAGCGAATTAGGCAAATGTGGACCATTTTTTTGTGGACACCAATTTTGGTGTCTTGTTATATCAGCCCGGCCTTAATACCCTCATATTCAAAGACCACTGTGTATGCAGATCAATCACAGAATTTTGGCTAAAGCATATGTAACGCTACTCCTGTTGAATCTTACGCAGCATCTTCTTCATAGACAGATCGGTTTTCCTGTTAAGACAGTGAATGAAGATGCATACACAGTGCTCATAGAGAGAGAAAGGACGAGGAAGGAATCTGAGGTTACAGGGGGAATGTGGAGTCATGAACATTAGGGAAAAGCAGCAGAGGAGCGAATACCCCTCCTTTCCTTCACTGGCACCTCCGCAGAGCCTCCTGCATCTTCTCCTGCACATGCTCCATCTTCTCCGCCCATTCCTCACTCAGACCCTCCTCGTCGTCTCCGATTATGGCGGCGTAGCCCATAAGGGCGATGAGCCCGATGCAGAACAGGTAGGTGAGGCGTGTGCAGAGTCTCTCCATGGTGCGGCGGTCACCTTGCGAGTGCTTCAGATAGACTTCCAGGATAGGCTTGCTGAAGAGCTTCGGTTTGCCCACCACGCCATCATAGAGTGTGTGCAGGTTCTGGTCGCCTAGGTCGTTGGCGTAGCTCTCTTCAAAGTCGTCCTTCTTGCGCTCGCGGTGCTGAGGCCGCGCCTCCACCATCTCCATGAACTTACGGAACTGGTTGCGCAGGTTCTCCTCCACACGGCAGTACTGGCCATCTAGTGTTTCTTTCTTGATCTGTAGTAGGGCGCTGCGGTTCTGATGGGAAAGCTCGTCCAGGGCCCTGTTGACCGAGCCGAACTCACGCTTCAGGGTGCGGATGTCCTCATCATCCACATGGTGCAGCACCACCCGGATCAGGGAACCGGCTACGCCAAAAATGGGGTTGACCACGGCTGCTGCTGAGGATATTGTGGCCACACACTCCAGTACCTTTACCAAGCCCTGCTTCAGCTTGGCTTTGTCCTCAATTATCTCCTCTGACATCATGGCTTTCAGGGGATGAAGAGTCACAGGTTCCGGTCACAAGGTGAAGATGTCAGTTTGGACGTCTGTGTGAGGTTAAGAGAAAGAGGGAGGTAGAGACGTATTTAAAGGCATTATTTGATGCAGTCACATTTTACTGAACAGTTGATATATGCACAAATTGGTGTTGCATAAATCAAAATGAATGCAGTTTGGGGCAGCTTCTTTTATAAGACATGCAGTGTTACTGAGAAAGTATTTAAAAACAGCATAAGGATGGTAACAATGTTTACTAAAGCCATGCAGTCGGGTACAGATAAACAATGAAGATATTTGCAGGCTCTGACATGGTGTTATATGAGTGGTTTGCTAAAAACAAGGCAAGTTCAGTCAGGGAACTCATAGATAAAGTTATGGAAAGCATGCACAGATATAAGTATGTATAGCACAAAAATTAGTTTGGCGTCTAGGCTCTGACTGTCTCACTCTCTGCAGCCTACTGAGCTTATGAGATCAGAGCAGAGAGTGATAGGATATCGGGGCGTAGCATCAAGCAGATATCGCATGAGCATAGAGTACGTGTGAATGTAATGTGAATGTACATGTGAATGTATATGTCAATGGCGCACGTCTTGAGTTTTCTGCCTGAACTAGCTCCGCAGGCTGCGCTCCATGAGAGCGAGATTCAGGTTAGGCATTATTAATTACAAAATTGAGAGACTATCTTGTTGCTGTTGTGTATTTTGGAAAAGGTACAGATCCAGATGGGGGGAAGGGGGAGAATGCTTTCTTCCACAGGGGGCTGGTACCTAGTCTTTGGCATTTCGGTAGATGTAATTTACAGCTGTAGATGCCTCTCAAATAGCATTTGAAACTGTTCTTTGGACTGAAGGGATTCCCTAACACACTGAAGTGCAGTTCTAATCTTTGACACAGTGTCTCTTCTACACGGAAGAAGGGGGTTGAGGCACTCAAACTCTGCAATGACCTCTGAGGCCAGAACTAGCTCCAGTACAGTGTTTCCCTTTTGAACCTGCTCTAAAATTGGTGGGACTTTAGGCAGTGTTCAAGAGCTCTCTGACATTTGCTCCAAACTGGTCAACAAAGCTTGAGATTAAGAGAGGATTACTTTAATTGCTTTGTGATAGAAAGTCAAATGGACAATGCTTGAATAATAAGGTTTCGTGTCTTGAGATTAGATCGAAAACGTCCCCTGTGTCCTTGTCAGGATAATCTGTAGGAACACTGCTGATATGTAATAGAGGACAGTTGTAGTATCTTACATAAAACTCTCCTCTTCAAGCTCACACAGAGCCGTCACCCTCTTGTCAAATAGGCAGGAGCTCTGGTCCTGGTCCAAATGATCACTGCAACAGAAGAGATGGAGATTAGATACAGGAAGCTATCAAAATGTATTCAGTGCAGCTGATTGCATTAAAGTTGCACATTGAGGCATTCATGTATTTTGATTGGCTTACACTGACACTGAATGCTGCAGTCACTTCAAAGTACATTCAGAGAAAATGTCCTGTATTAAAGAGGCTTCGTATGCCTCTCGGTTCCTGCCTGGTTGCACTTTTCAGCAGTGAAGGAGTTAACAGCTGTTGGTGCTCGTGCACAACAGACTCCCATTCAGCACTTGAGCCTTTCAGCACCAGGCTGCTTTCAATGTGTTTCTATGACGGGAACTGATAGCTCCCGAGCAGCAGCGGTGGTAGCACTAGCGGGCTAAACGAGAACGGCATGTTGAGACTGAAGAGAAGCTCAGCGCAGGGGAGACGCGAGCAGCAACTACAGGGCGGGACGCGGCGAGGCAAAGACAACAACAGACTCTTTTCACCACAGCTTAACAGGGAAAGAAAACATGCATGCCATAACCCTGTTTATCAAATAACAAAGTGCTATCCAGGAAGTGATGTGCAGTCATGGTAGCAAAGAGGTGGGATTTAAATGCAAAATTTAAAGCTGTGCGAGCAGACTGCTGGAAGAGCGAGCAGTGAAAGCTCTGTTTGCACCTAAAACAGGTGATTACACTGATGTGTTTTTCCCAAAAGCAGATGCTTAATGTAGGACGGGGGGTATCAGGCACAGAGCTAAATTTGGCTTGCAGGCTGAAAGCTGGCCACACAGAGGGAAGAGAGAGATAGTGTGTGTGTTTAGTGTGCCCTTGTCATCTCACACCTCTAACTGTCAGGAAGGATCGGCTCGCCTGTTGTGCTGCACAGCAAACACACACCACACAGAGATTACTAAACACGCATGGGCCAACAAGGAGAGCCGAGGCAGCTGATGACCCACAAGGCTGTGCAAGTTGTAACAAGGCTTCCCAGGAGTGGAAGAACAACACTGCGGCACACACTTTAATAAACAGTCTGGTGTGTGTGAGCGCGTGTGTGGGCCGATGTTTTCTTAATACTTGCGTCCACCAGAGGGGGCAGTAATTACCTATTACTTAAAGACACCCCCACCCTCCCCCATCTGATTTCAGCACCACTGTTATGGACTGAGAGGCAGTGACTTGCAGGAACAGGATTTAACCCTTTAGCTTCTGGTTAATATTAGCTGGTGAGTTTAAATGCAGGTAGTCAGTAGTTATGAACAAATATGTAAGTAGCAAAAACAAACTGCAGTTGAAGCCATGTGCAGGACCAAATGAAGTGCCATGAGAGGTTTCTTGAAGGACATTTTGGAGAAGGTTGAGAAGATTTTGTCATTTTAAATCTCGTTCTGAAAGCAATCTGTTCTGCTCACGATTATCATCGTCTTCTGTTTTTTATCACGACAGCCGACCCAATTCTTTGTTCTTTGTATTATAATTTGTAGTTTACTAGTAAATTACAAATATTTTAAGGCTATACTTAATGTATTTCTATTGTTTGTGCTCCTGTTTCCACAGATGATGCGCCACAAGACAAAACGCCCCGTGCCTCAACTCAATGTGGCAGGCTGTCTGATGACATGCAGGTAATGAAAGGGTTAATCGCACTTTTTAAATACAAATACCTGGTACAACAAATGGTACAACAACAAAATCAGATTTTTTAGTTAGTAGGAATAATCCAGCCTGAATGTATCACAAATTGGCAATTTTTGCTCAATCCTGCACTGTTTGGGAGCAGATCTGTAAATGGCATCTGAAAATTAACCCTTTGTGCAGATGAAATTATTCTTCAGTTGAGTCTCCTCCTGCGTGACAATTTCATAACTCGTGCTCCTCGTGCTTTTTGTCCCATTTTTAAACATTCTGAGCATAAATAATGAATGAAGTATACTTGCATGTGTTTTAAATAGCTGAAAATGCTCAGTGTCAAGTGTCAACGGATGAAAACTACTGTGGCCCGTGTGCTCAAGTTTTTTTTTTCTTGGGTCAGCCAATCACTGCTGTTTGAAAGCGTGGCCTTAAGAGAAATTAGAGATCACAGCTCTCAAACATCTGAGCCAGTAAGCTGAGGCCCAAATCCTGACTCTGCTTATGCTACTATTAGCATATATCTATGTAAATTAGCTTTTAGCCAAGCTAAAGCTTTACTTATACATGGGAGAAGACATATGACCAGGTTTGGCCTGTAAACAAAACAGCTCCGGTTGTCTAATCAGGAAGTGGATGGCTGCTGTCACAAAACTTCCAGCAGTGGAGCAGCCATCTTGAATGTTTTCTCTCTGTGATCATAGCAGCGCTAAGCTAATCAAAATACTCATGTTAAATTACATTCAATTACTTGCTAAAGTACTGAATATATATGTTCATGACTTATTTGAATGGTTTTCTGCCACTTGTTATTCTACCATGACAGTTTCCTCTATTTATTTACAGAACAGAGCCTGTCTGACAGTTGGGACACATTTCCCCATGAAGCACAGCACTGAGGCTAATAAAGTTCAAACAATAGCTAATCAAACAAGTACAAAAAGAACAATGCAGTGTCTTCCGGAGGTCTTCTGTGTTTGTGAGTACTAAAACAAGCCAACATCCCCTCTCCCAACAGCCCAGAGCCAGAGAGCTGCCTTCCTCCCAGCTATGGCTCCCCCTAGCCGTCCCTCCATATTTCCTTGTTAATGCACACCATAATGCCCTGTCCCTCCCTGCTGTATCACACTGTACAGACACCAAAATACACCTGAAAACCTCTCTTTCTCTGGCCAAATGTTGAGTATACAGCCTCCATCTATCTCCTATCCAAGCTTGGGCATCTTTGGCCCCAGCAGATCATAGGATTTCTTACCTTTTGAGAGTGCCTCTCCCTTTACCTCCCTCTCCAAAGTCCCAATCTCGACACCCTCCTTCTTCTTCCCAGCAATCCCTGCAAAAAGGACACTTCCATTAATGTTGAATATGTAGGGGTGCTCAAACTGGACAGAATCATTTTTAAAGAGCTCAAAAGGCCCCTGAAACCCCAAAAGAGCCATTTTGGACCCAGATATACACAAGCTCCAACATGCCCATTTCAAATGGCATTTCAATACCTTAATACTGTAAAGCCCCCTCCTCAAAAACTCTCTGTTCTCCCCCTTGGTTTTCAACTTATTTTGGTCCACCCAGTAGTCATACAGTTGATTCTAAGAAGCAATTGTCAGTGAGTGCGCAGCTGAGCCGTCAGAGACTTT
This sequence comes from Holocentrus rufus, assembly GCA_900302615.1. Lineage (NCBI taxonomy): Eukaryota > Metazoa > Chordata > Actinopteri > Holocentriformes > Holocentridae > Holocentrus > Holocentrus rufus. Next base: position 47,895 of record OMLF01043647.1, read on the forward strand.
CCACTGTGTATTGTGCGTTTTGCAAGCCCTGGAGCATCTTTGGGTGGCCACAAATAACCCATTGGTGGGTTTTTTGACTCAAAGAGAGCCTTTTATTGTGGACTGGACCAAAGAGACCGTAAAGAAACTGCTTTCATATAAATAGAATCCAAGCAAGCAAAAGGAGAGCAATGTTTCCAAATGGACCTATCCAAAAGTGCACAGGTGTATCCAAATGGACAGAGAGTTCTCCAAAAGCTCAAGGAGAAAAAGAATAAGTTTCCTCAGTTTAAAAAGGTAATTAAAATGATTTTTATTTTTAAATTGTGCCATCAATGCACTCAATTTAACAGTTGTGCCAAAAAAAATACAAAATTTTGGTCCCTATGTATGCAAAGTGCACCAAGGAAAGTATACCAAACATCACAAGCTATTGTGCACAAAGTAATGTTATTCATACCCTGATTTAATCATATTATTTGTTTTAACATAGATGTAATATTGGTGACAGCACTCTTGCACAACTCAAAAACAAAATTTAAATCCATCTAACCAATAACAAAAAGCTGGAAGCAATTTGAGAGCTGCAGCTGCGTCCATCCAGTAAGCTACAGCAGTGCGCCACAGTAGTCCCAAGACTGTATTCCTCTATTTATTATTATAAATTCACCTTGCAATATATATAAATGTATGAAAAAAACGCAGGTAAATGTAATCCGTTAAACGTACAAGTGGAAAGGCGACAGCGCGTGAGGTTGACGTTGTTCACCCCAAAATAAACCCCTATGCAAATTGTGTTGCAGCTGCCAGCATGACAATCCTGTTTCATGACGAGCCTGAGGTTATGTCAAAGGATTTTCGACGGCAGATACTGAAAAATAGGTAGTGTTTTCCATCCTACGTGTCCAGACCTGAGCCTCCAGCAGGTCTAAGACCCCACATCCACATTCTGAAACGCCAAAGCCTCAGGCAACAGAAATACAGACGCCCCGACCCCTAGCTGCGAAAATTTGTGGAAATTGGAGGAGGAAAAGCATTAAAACACGACTCTCCATTGAAAAAGACAAAACTTTGGCATACCCTCTCAGGAACGGTTGTCCACAGCGACAGATAAACCCAATTATTTGTAAAATACACAGCTATAGTCTATGTTTTGCCCATGCCAGACAAGCGCCACAGTCTACCAATGGACAGCCGGAGCTGCAGCCTGACGCACGCCTGTCCCTTCTAAACATTTGCCGCCGCAGCTGTCAAGCAGATCACATTTCATACCGAATTCAGAGCCGGAGAAACAGTCACAGCACACCCCTCATACAAGATACCATAATACCCACACTGTTGTCCTTGCCTTGTGCACGGCTCAGCTGTGCGTCGGGCGGCGGTCAGACTGCGCAATAATGAGGCAGGGTGACAACACCGGCTTTTGTTGCAGGACGCCCCTGCATGTTGCTGGGGGCATGACTGCTTTGTTGACAGTTTCATCTCCACACCAATGAGGCGAGGAGAGAATATCCAGTGAACAGCAAAGCAGAGGGGGCACAGACCTACAAATCAGCCTAAATAACCTACATCCACTCATTATAATAGATAAATATAGTCAAGATGCATTGCAGCAAATAGTCTCCAGAAAAACGTTACGCCTATTTAGCAATTTGTGTTGCAGTTTTTTTTTAAATTCATGAGTTTATAGTATGTGATGTGAGCTGTGAATGATTAAATGATTAAAATAAAATATAAAAATGCTTCGTGTATTTCTCATTATTTTTGCAGAAATTCCATAAAACATTTCCATAAAACTTTTTTTTTTGTACATCAGATCCTTTACTTGGGTCAACGAGGCCGTATTACTGTAGGTTTAGTACTGCTCAACTCCAGATAAAATGGATTGTTGGAAGAATCACAGACAATATTTAAATTGAATGACTCTTTTACAGGACAGAAAGGTTTATACAGGCACAGTTTACCATGGGAACCTGTATAGTCTTCGCCACAGTTGTAGGCCTGTTGAAATTTTCGGAGCTTTTCCCTGTGAAAGAGACGTTTTTGCTTAAACTGTAATTTAAAGACTTAGGGAAAGGTCTAATCACCAGTGATTAGACCTACTTGCTCGGTGGGGGTGGGGTAAAGAAAAAAAAAACAGGACAAAAGTCAGAAAAATGATTTGAGAACTGACTGCCAGTTGATAACATGAACGATGCTGAGGTCATTTATTCTGAGTGATGCCTTGATTGTAGTTGCTGCAAATTAGGTCCAGGGGGCGCCAAATTGCTAGGTTTCTCAAATGGGTGATACTGTACAATAACTTCATATTGCCTCATATTATGTATTCAGTCAACCAAGCTTTATTTGTAACGTGTATATGCATGCAATGGCGTATACAAAATGAGGTTCAAATTAACAAAAGAACACAACTTACAGTGAAAAGTTGGTAACAAAGTTATTCTGTAAATGTGAACACACTGGATGTGTGCTACCAGTGATTCAGTTACCTTGATGCATAATCAAACCACAAAAGAACAAAAAAACACCAATGACATTTTTGCATTTTGAATAACTGTTTCATTCCCTCAAACACTAAGGTCAAAGCATTCTGAACAAACTAGAAGATCTGAGTCAAATCTCAACACCATCAGTACAAATCAACATAATATATTAGAAAATACACACATTCACATGGTCCATTCTTTATTCTACATAATACAACACACAGAAGTCAACCTGTCATTATGTAATATGGAAAACCCAGCATGAGCACAACTCAAACTGCATTAATGTCCTTCAGCTACACACTATTCCTGCAAGTTCCCCGCTGTCAGCATGTGAGCCGCCCCTGTTGGGTCCTGCAGGTTCCCCAGACGGCTCAGTGTTGTGGAGGAGGTGGCTGAGTGGTATGGGGTCGGCCTGGAGGCGAGACATTTTCCTAGCATAGTACCTCCTGGACGCCGCTCTCCACGCCTCCCTCTGCAGGGTCTGGGTCTCTTCGGGTAATTCGGATATCAGCGTCCTCTTCCTTTTATCCACAAAGGACACTGGCAGTGAACATGGAGAGTACGTGATGTGAGGCAGGGGGCCAGAGTGCGTGGGGTTTGCCTGCTGCCGCGCCACTTTTCGGGCGTAATACCGTCTGGAAGCTGCTCTCCACGCTGCCCTCTTCAGTCTCTGGGCCTCTTCTGGCAGCTCGGACATCGGCACGCTCCTCTTGCTGTTCCTGAGGAGGTCAAAAAGTAAGAATGTATCACCAAGCACTGCAACTTCTGATCTCTTGGGCTAAACATTTACGAGGATATAGACAAAACACAATACTGTATTCTAAATTCAGGGTAGTTGCAATATTGAGTGTTATACTGTAAATTTATAAAAGCCAGAAGATGCACACTCAAGTAAAATAAGAAATTAAAATGAGTTGCAAAATATATACAGAAAGGTTGTCATAGTTACAAAAATTTGCAATCACCTATTTTGCATATTTATTTGTTTGTCATGAGGCCAGCCATGTCTGCTTTTACATATGACATGTTTTCACTGTCAACAAATTGGAAGATAATCATGATATATAAAGTAATAATTAATAACAAATTTTAACAGGGATTAATGGATTATCCGCCCTCAGATCCACTTGCACTGTTACATTGTTTCAGTCTGTGATTCTAAAGTAATTTTATAAATTATTTTGTGATGTGTGAAGTGTTGTAATTCACTTTATTTATTTATTTATTCAGTCTTCTTATAAATATAGCCACTGAGCCTGTCCGGTCTCAATCTGCTTAAGTTATTAATTTTCTAGGTTTCCCAGAATGCCTTCTGACAAGCCCACGACAACTTAATGCTTTCAATCACAGATGAGTGTATGGGTACATAAATACAGCTTGCTAGGCAATTAGTTTGTGAACATTAGGGAGTCAACATGCAGCATTGCATTCTGGTCTATTGAGGCTGGGGTCAGTGAGGAAATTAGTATTTCTGCCCCGTCTATGATAGATTTCTCCCAGTGCAATTGTTGAACATCAGCGTTAAATAGCAAGTTGAGAAAGAAGCCCTTGCTCTTTGATTTGAGGAACAAATACCAAAACCTCAATATTTTGATAGCTTATCAACAAACTGCAAACTACATAACTACCAGTTATCCACAGGCATAAAAAAATACACCATCAGATGACAAAATGAACCAAAATATGCAAGATACAGTCTCCAATAGCTGCAGTTTAACTATGATCAAGGGTTGTAGAGTCAATTTTTCCATCACTAACATGTGACCTGTAGCCCATGCGTGCAGCTGGCTCATTTGTTCTGTATGATGACCCACCTGCGGCGCTCTGCCTCTTTGATTGTACGGTGTCTGTCTTGATCTGCATAAAGCTTCTCCCTGAACTTCTTTATTCTCTCTCTGTTTTCAAGTCTTCCTAAAGGAGTGAGAAGGGACAAACAACTTCATAATCGTGCAACACCAGTTTCAATAATACAGTTTTATATAAACAGCATTCAGTTGATACTTCCCTCCTGAGTTACATGCAATGAGAGCAACAGCAGAATAAGTATTCACTGAAGTTACAAGCGATGAATAGCAAAGTGTGCAAGAGTGAAATCCACAAAACAGACCTAAAAAATATTCCTGTCCCCATATAATATAAACATGACTAATTATTTAAAAATACTTTACTTTTTATGCTGGTGCTGTCTTTATCCTGAGATGGAGGGCCTACGCTTTCCTGATGGTCCTCAAAACTCTGCTCACTCATTTCCCACTTGATTAAGACTGTATCTATGTCACATGGCTCGTCTTTTACTGTGAGGCTGCTGGGTGACGTAGGCAGGTTTCTGGTTCCCTCTGATAGACCCGACACCTCTGAGGAGTGTGAGGTGCAGGTCTGATCAAGGGCCATCCTGCTGGGAGACGAAGGAGGAGCTGAGTCATGGCTTTGGGAGGAGATCTGTGAGGGAGGCCTGGCAAAAAGGCCAACTGTGGAGTATGAAAACAAAAAATAAATAAATTCATAATAAATAAATACAAAAGACATAATTAAGGTGTATTGGTGGATCTATAAACGCACCTGTTTTAAATTAGTGAATGAGGTATTCATATAGTCACAAGCTTACTTACGTGAGATGCTCATTTCACACTCTTGCTCTGTTGTCATCCCGCTGTCAATGCAGCTTGGCTCAAAACTGCCCTGCTCCTCCAGCTGAGTTTCATTGGAGGCCTGTGAGCTGACCAGATTGTGTTCGTTTCCAAACAGTCCACAAGTGCATCCTTGCCGACGCAGAACCTGCAATTCGTGTTCAATTTCTTTGGACCTGCACTCCAGCCGCTGGATCTCTTTGTCCCTGTCGGCCACCATCCTTTGGTATTCATGCGTCCTGGCACTGTTGACACTGTACAGCACGTTTATTATGGAATCTATCGCTATCCGGATGGCGTTTTCGATCACGAGAGCTTCCTCGTCGCGCAGGTGAGGATGCATGGTTCGGTTCTGAACTAAATTCATCTTAAAAACAGTTGTTTTTTTTTGGGATGCAAGAAGGCTGTATGGAAAGCGTCAGCCTGCAAGGATGCGAGGATACGTCGCTAGAGCCGCTGCGCAATACAGAGTCGATTTTAACCAAATGCGCACACTCCTAAAAGACATGCAAATAACCCCGCCTGGCTAAATCAACACATGACTATAAGGCTTTAAAACAATGTAAACAACCAAAAGACCGACACACCGAGCCAGAAATGTCTGATTATCGCTGTGGCAGGGATGCTACTTGCTTCCTGTATTTTTAACTTCTTCGTTGCTCAAAAGCTGCTGGTGGATTTTGGGGTTGAAGTCACAGCGTCATCTGGTGGTTAGAATGACTAGTCGACTACAGATGAAAAATGATAATCGTGGTTAAATTGTGTCGTTGCAGCAGCTAAAGTAACAGGGTGTCTAGCTCTGAAATAAAAAAAAAATGGAAAATAGAGAATACATAAAAAACAATAGAGATCAATGGAAAATAAATAAATAAAACGATATGAATAAACAAAACATGTATGAGGAAAAAATGTGTATATGTATTGACAGCAATGAATATCTCGGTACATGAAATTGTCAGTGATTATAAAATAATAAAAATGTTTCGACGAGTTTATGAGGACTAAACAGCGTATTGTTCCCCACATTTCATACCTTACCAGGTTTTGACCAATTTCAAAACTTTCTTCTGCCTGGAAATTACCTGATTCATTTCAACAGAAGTTTCAACGGCACTACAAATCCCATAGCAACCACATCTCGTGCCATCGTTAAGGTCTAGTGAGGAAATGACTAGGTGCAAATAATGATTAAATGTAAAACAAAAAGACTGGTGTGTTGTGTCTGCAGAGCTTTTCAGCAATGCTTTAAGTAGAAAGTAAGTAAAGTTAAGATTAAATTTGTGACTTCTCCTCACTATGTCAATGTCAATGTCAGTGATTATTTTGAAATGTAATCAGTTACTGAAAAAAAAATTACATGTCAATTTGTGTAATTAGTAAGGATTACAGAATGAACATAATCTAATCTGAATACTTTGGGGTTACTTTTGGATTACTTCATAATCAAACATTGAAAATATTGTACTTTATACTAAAACAAATGAGCACAGGCACAAAAATTGGAGTTCCACAAATATTTTTTCTCTTTAAACATCTAAACATTTTCACTGCAAATAAAATGTATTATGTATATTCAGCATTTACAGTTTTCTACAACATGTGGGATGCTGTTTGTTTTGTTGCTGCTGTTTTTAATCAAAAGCCACATGGAGAACTTTACTTTTGTAATGCTAGAGGAGTGCTTACTCAAAATGTTCATTTTCCATTTTCATTGTAAGCAAAAAGGAGTAAAAACTACATTATCCATAAGCCATCATTAAAAGACAAAAACCAATATCAGTTGTCACCATATTATTATTTAAAGATGTTATCAAAAATGTAATCAAGTAATCCTTGACAATGTAACCATAATCTAATTACACATTTTTTCAAACATAATCTGATCTGATTATAGTATCTTATTTTTTGTAATCTGCTTACATAATCCTGATTATTTGTAACCCGTTACGACCCAATCCTGGTTCTGTACCACAATCAGCTGTTCACAGTTGCCACAGAGCCGGGCGGTTCCAACATGGCTGCTGAGGCTCATGTTACATCACCTGAAAGCTCTCTTCTGTTTTCAGCCTTTCCAGAGCCGAGTGTGAAAACCCTGCTGATGAGAATCCCTCGAAGTAAACTGGATGATGGGGTGGAGCTGTAGCCCCGCCCCACGAGCGCTGCAATTGGGCAGCAGGAAAGCCCTAGCCCAACCTTAACTAATTTTACTCATGTGGGCGTATCTTAAGGCGTGTAGCTGCACCCAACGTGCCGTCCTGACCCGTCTCCCAGCCTGCACTGAGGTACTTGCTGTCAGGTCCTTGATTTTTCTTTGTTTTCTCTTTGTGCTGACACTTTGCTCCACTGTGACCCTCATGGTGGTCTATCACACTTTCCTCACATGCTGCCTATTTCATAACAATGACAAATACAGTCAGAGGGCTCCTCTTTAACCAAATAGGTATTGCCATCATGTAGATGGAAGTCCTGTAGGCTCAAATAAATGAGACAGTACAGGCTTTCTGGTTAGGAAGAGCTGAAAAGACATTTTAGCTCATGGAGGATTTGTGGAGGATTTGTGGAGGATTTGTGGAGGCGTTGTTACGCCGACACCTGATGAAAAGATAACTGGGAAAAGAAGTGGTTTCTAACCACCTGTGAGTGGGTTATGTGTGTGGGTGGGTTAAGCTGTATCTTCTCTTTGCTGCCATTTATAACTGAGCTATCTTACTATCGATTGATTTTCATTTTAATAAAGGAGAATTTAATTTCCCACGCTGGCTTTGTTGTCATTTCACTGTCACTGTTGACAGCCTCCCCCAAAAGTTATTCTCCTTTTCTTGAAATTTGTATTAGACATTCCAGACAGTACACAATGGCAGTTTATTTTCAGACAGTCTGCCTCTTTCTTGTGCATTATTTTAATTTCTCTTTCACTTTTCTCTAACTTACACTTGATATCAGCAGAGTACCAGCAGAGTTAGCAGCAGTTCTAATGGTATTTTAAATTATAGCATCATTATACAAACAGGTGCATATCAGTCTGGTTGTACATTGTTGTTAGGCACTAAACACTGTAAGATGGCAATATTGCTCTCGTGTTCCTTCACTTAGCTATTACCACCAAATAACAAAATAGCCTCTGTAGAAAACATCCACAGTGATATTCTGATGGCAATTTGCATCAAAATAGCTGAAAATGTTTTCTGACAGTCATTCAAAAAAAAAAAAAAAAAAAGGACCACAGTATATCTGTATGGGTTGCTAGAATTGTTAATTAATACCAGTGGCTGGCAGATTATTCTGTCATCTTCCAGTTTAGCCTTTCATAACTCATTTTCCAGCCCAGACTTTGTTATGAGAAAAACTCCCCTCTCTTTATCATTTAGAGGCCCCCCACCTCCACATTTCCATGGATGATGGTGAAATGTCATCAGTGTCTGCAGCTGAAATGTCAGACACTTCATCTACAAAGGCAAACACAAGACAAAGCATTGTTATTGTGTTATTGTTACACTGTATATATCATGATATGATCTACAGTATTCTTCAAAAGGCCTCTCTGTTGGACCTCTGCTCTCATCAGCCAGCCTACTTGACTCTGTTGAGAAAATGTTTATTCATTACTTACATAAATCACAGATCTGCTGCTGATAGATTTTTGATAAAGTCAAACTTTTATTGATAAATCACTGCAGTTGCTTAAAAAAACAACGTGGAAACAAAGCAAGTAGAAAGGATGGGCTACAAAAATGCATTTCAATGAAAGTTGATCAAATCAGACACATTCACCTGATGAAGCCTTCTGCAGTCAATATGGCACCAAAACAAGTGCAGCTTAGCTGAAGCAATGGCCTGCTAGATAGATAGGTAGATAAGATGCTTTATTTGTTGTGCATCCTTGCAAGTATGAAGGAAGTATCTAATGTCCCAGCAGTAAGCGACAGGAAACAACAGTTGTGTTGTGTGAAATTCAGCGAAATACATTCATTGGGTTTTGAAGAAATTCAAGTCATAAGGACCATGTAAAACTCTTAATTCTAGTTATAAGAAAAGCACCAACTGTAACATATCCACAGTGTGTGAGTGAGTACCTGACTATGACCTTTCTCTTGGTGCAATATACATTGAGAATACTTCACTCGTTTTAATCAGTGCTGAGTTTTCTGTGTTTCTTTTCCCACAAACCAACTGACATTACCATTTCTGATTTCAACTCTCGTCCTTCTGCAGCGACTCAGATGGAACGTTTACGCTGTTCCCTTTGGTTATTAAAATGGGAATGATGCCCGCTGCTGTTTTGTTGAGAATGCAGTAGTCGGCACACAAGCACTGTGGTGGGCTTGCATGTATGGGGCTGCTGGGTGAACTGCACTCTGGGCTTTGGGTCAGATCTTCGCACCCACAGCCAGAGTCGGCGCAGCTTATTTCCAAGACGTTCTCAGGTGGAGAGCTGGCAACAACCTCAGCCTCTCCGAAATCAAACTTAAGGGCGGAGATGGGGAGCTGAGTGTAAGAGGTGTTGCCTTGACAGTTTACACTCAAATGAAGGGGCGGTCCATCCATCCCAGGTAAGCCGACATAAGAGCTTTGACACTGAGTGAACATCATTTGTGTTAACAAAGCCTCCTGGACGTCCTGGTGCTCCTCCTGGTCCTTTGTGATTGGTTTTGGCACAATAATCAAAGCATCAGTCTTCATCATCTCCTCTGTCTTGTATGGTAATGCAGCATTGCCTTGAGGGGAAATCCATTCCTGTCAATACAATAGCATTGGGATATGCTTTATTAATCGATTAGACTGGTGGGTAGGTTGACAGACTGATTTAATTAAAGTGATACTTTAGAATTCATCAACAACATGCCCTGTATGCAAGAACTAAACTCCAACTCATCACAACTTAAACAGTGAGTCATTTCAAATGTTTCTGCTGATAATTTCCAGTACTGGCTGGTGCGACATCTCTGTAGTCATTTGAGCGTTACCTGGCAATGCTTCATGTTTTCTCCTTATGTACACTAGTACTTTGCATATGACATTTCAGCCAGTATAGATGTTGATAATTTATGTATCAACAAATTGTGTTCTACAAACAATGCTCTTCCTAATTCATGACTCTTAGCTTATTAAAGTGAAGCAGAAAAGAACACTGAAGGCTTATTGAAGTTTATTATTATTGACTACTGCAGTTCTGGGGAAGATACACCCAAAATCACGGAAACTGGTCAGAAAAGTCATGCACATTTGCAAAAACAGCCATAATATGACAACTGAGAGACCCAATTATCCATGTGGGGAAACGTGCCCAGAATTGTAGCGGGATTCATAATAATGCAAACTACAGTGAACCTAAACTGAACTGAACTGAGAGCCAAAGCATCTTTAACTTTACACACATCGATGCATCAGTGTCACAGACTATGACAATAAACCCTTTTAATGTTGCAATATTTTAAAACAGTAATAGCGCACAATCTTATAGTACCAGTGATCACTAAGTTACATAACCATAGAAAAGTTTAGTAATGAGTAAAAGCCATGTAATTAGGTACGGAATGCAAAAGAAAACATGGTAACACCTCACCTGGAAGTTCCCTTTATGTTCTTTAAACAGAGGCTGGAAGAAAGGGGCTGGGGACGGCGTGTGGGACAGAGTTCTTATCTTCATTCTGTGGGTCAAATCACGATTGGAAAATTACATCCTGCATTGTGGACATGATTCTGTCATCCAAAGCATCACTTCAGCTGAGCAGCTGAATAAGCTCAAACTCCTAGATCACCAACATTAAGGAGCCAACCTGGAGTTACCTTATTACAGGGTTGTAGAATAAAAACAGCAGCACCACAACCGCCACACACACTGGGCCCACAAACTTGGTCAAGATGAGTAATTTATTTTCTTCTCTTTCTTCTTTTACTTCTGATCGTTCTTGTTCTTGTTCTTGGGTAAATTTCACACAACAGCCCAGAATTAGTGAGACATACTACAGATATGACTGAAAGATATTTCGGTGGTTAATGTGCAAAAACGAATTCTAATATTAAACACAGGTAGTGTCAGAGAAGAGAAATGCTTTATCTTAGATGAACTGCTAGTCTATCAGGCTCTGAATCACTTTTCTCACTAAACACAGTACTTTGGTTTTCTTGTTGCAACATCTTGAAGAGATTGACAGCACATACACATAACAGACGCATAATACAGGAATGACAAGGCCTCAGACACAGTTGAGGACATGCAGAAGACAGCAGACATTTGCATGCAGCATTTACTGTATGTACATGGTACACTTTGCAGAGTGAAGTGCAGCGAGTGATCAGTTTTCCATTTCAGTCTGACATGCAGCTGTTATACTTAAGAAGAAAATTTACCTTCACTGGCTTCAGTCTTCCAACATGTCACTGGACTCCAATTACTCCAACTTCCATGATATGCTTCAGAATTTGTTGAAGGAAGAGATTTCACTTTTATGCAATATTCAGTACCAGGGTCCAGGCTGGATTTTTGGACTGAAATGGAGTTTGTTGATTGTTGTGTGAGAACCTGAGAAAAAAAAAAGGAAAGGCTCAAACTAACAAGCGAGCGTAAATAAATGTTAGATTGTTATATGAGGAGAACAGGAGATGAGAAGAGCGGATTGTGACGCTGTCTGTTTCAGTGGGCTGGTCCACCCGGTTTCAAATGTTCAAGGCGCCTCTATGGCCCTCAACTGAATTTCACACTTCACACTTTTATGGCATCACACCTCAACCACTTTTAAGGGCTTGTTGCCGTTTTCTTTTGTCATACACTTTCATATTGTGGCTGGATTTTCTTAAAGAAAAGTGCTGTGATTGTTTTCTGATATTTTGTCACATTGCTCCTTGTCTCTTGCCCTTCTATTTCTTTTAAAGCACATCACAATTTGCTATTAGAGGGGAAAATATAAATATATATATCAAAGTATGGCAGTGTAGCTCACCTTATAGTCAGTGCTGTGAAGATTTTGAAGTGAGAGTTCATACTGAAGATTTTGTTTCACGTAGCGATGACTTTCATACCCACTTTTCCAAGTAATGCTGAAGTCCTCTGGTGTCTCTTGGACCACAACATCATGCGGGGGCGTTGGCTGAACTGATCACAAATATTCATGAAAAACAAATACAACAACAATATCTCAAAGCTCCTTTATAAGACATGAGAAAAAACTCAAAACAACATTCAGTCAGAAAGAAAAAAGAATCAATATCTCTAAATGATCGAAGTGACACAAATACATGGACATGGATATGGATTACAGTGAATTTATACTTACAGTTCTTTGATGGCTTAAACTCCTCTATTACAGTATGACAGCCAGCCTCATAACAAAGATGTATGGCTAACTCATCGACAGTCATGAAGGAGTCAGTGGGATCTGTTGGCTTATATGCAGCAACTGTGCAGCTGTAATTATGATCCATCATCACAAGTGGACAACTGAATTTTTTCCTGTGAATAAAAGTGTGACCATCAATTTCTTTTTTTGGAAATTAAAATAAAGTTTACATTAGTACGATGTCAAAAAAGGGCAATTACACTTCTTTCCAAATGAATTCCAGCCTATAGTTGGTCCTGTTTTGTCCTGCAGCATCTCCAGAGAGTTTCAAAACACAGCTAATTGTAAACCAGTAGTCCGACACACAGTGATATCCGTCAATTACACCTGGAAGCAGGAAGAAAGGACATAGAGGCATGAGAGGTCGGTGTCTTTCTCAGCGCACATCTCTTGTCTAGTTTGCCTTCCAACAAGTCTTAACAACATGTGTATCGTCACACATAACGCACATAAAAGTGATGGCATAGTAGAGATAAAATATTGTCTTGGATATTTCAATGTCAAGAGGAATTATTGATGGTAATCAGATCATAGCATGACAATTAAAATATATGATTACAGCTTGATATTTCTGTATTTAAACATTTGCCTTGAGCCTTCTTTGAATTTGTACAAAAATGAGACTTCTGTCATGACATGAGGCATGACAAACATTTCATACAAATAGAACAGGTGAAAAAAAAAAACATAATTTTGTTCGGATGCCACAGGTGAGCAGTACCTCTAGCGTTGTTCACTGCTAAGAGACTGGAGCACCAAAACACAATCAGCAGCAGCACAGACTTCATATTTGTTTGGATCTCTGTGGACATGAATAAGGCATTACTTCCTGTGGTCCATTTTTGTTTTTATATGTTAGTTTCAGACGTCTATCTTTTTCTGTGACACAAGACATGTCATCATAAGAAAATAGTCAGATAGACAGTACTGTAGCAACTGATGCTAGAATTAATAGGAATCAATCTGAAACATGACTATCCGATTACACAAGCATAAAAGTAATTGTGGAACTTAAATGTAGGTAAGATTAATTGAAAAATACAAGAACTAAATAGTTTACAGTAGTGTTAAACTACTGTGTAGTTAAAATGAATGTGGAAAAAAGTTAAGTGGAAAAGAGCTGTATTACCTCGGGGGCTGTCCTGGTGCAGCTGACATCTCAGAAAGTGAATGAAAGCTGGAACAAAGGTTGAGCTTATCACTGTGGTTGTCAGAGGAAGCATAAGCTTCATTACATCACAGCTTTTTTTCTGTTTTTTTTTTTTTCTTTTTTTAAAAAAAATGTTTTACACGTGATTGTGTTCACAATGTCAGTGAAGTGGTTTGGACCTTTTTAAAGATCTAAAGTTTCCATCGTTGCTTTTGAACAATGAACAATAAGTGAACAGTCATTAGACTACAAAGATTAAACTCCAAAGTGGGGCTTTCAGTGTCGATGAACATTTTTTTTGTACTTGTATCTTGTTTTTTTCTAATTTTATATCAGGTAATCATTATTTTTAAGGGTGCAGTGATTTCTTTGGAGATACCACATCACTGTTAATGTGCTAAAACCACAAAATGTTTTCATAACTCGTGCTCACTGAATCAAGGCAAAGCTTTTGATTGGACTTTTTATTATTATTATTATTATTATCAGACTGTACAAGATTAAAAGGCAATAAAGGCAATAAAGTTCACAAAGAGGCTCCCCACTGCTAAAATGAATATTTTCTGTCTCTTTGCAATTTATTTATTTAAAAATCGACAGTGCACTTCCAGCCAAGGCCATCATTATTTTACAGTCGGTAGATCTTTGTCCTGTCCACTGTCTCATGTTTTGCTGTTGTTTTTGAGGAAGAAACGCATGAATTCACTTGTAACAGGAGTGGAACTGTTTCTATGGGGCGATGGTGTATAGTTCCTACTTCCTAATTTATTTTTGGTGTAACAACATGCCTTACATGCCTCATCTACATCTGCTTCAGTTATATTTGTCATTCAGTGGCTTTTGGTGGAGAAACTGGTATCTCTGCCTCTTCTGCAATCCATTTCTCTCAGTATGGATGTTGAATGTCGATGCAAATTACTAAGTCTAGAAAGCATGCTTTTTCTTTCATTTTGAGCTGACAACAAATCCTAAAAAAAACTGAAAAATATTCTGCTATTTACTCTACTGGACTGGAAATAGCTTGATGTGACTTTATGCTGTTTGGGTCATTTATCCACAAGAACATGAAAAATACATCATCAAAACAAGAAAATGCAAAGTATATCACAAATAACTTTATTTAGTTTTTTTTTTTTTTTTTTTAAATAAAGGTTACAGAATAGTTGAAAAGCTTGCATGACTTGTCTCGTTACTTGTCTCCAACTGAGCAGGTGGAGGCCAGAGGATTTTAAAAAAAAGCACTTGCTTTCTTGTGTCCAGAGCTGAGAAAAGCAGCAGCAGATTTTACATTTTTGTGCAGAAAAGCAGAAAACAAGCCGTATGGTCACAGTGGTTACAGACCACAATGTTTGTGCAAGGAGAGCACACATTATCAGACAAGTGGATCTTGATAAGCTGATGTGCATACTGGTTCCAGAAGCTAATGAAGCACGGAAGACAATGAGGCGATGAGGCTATGTAAACAAATAGAATTTAAAAAAAAACAAAAAAACAATACTATACATCAATTTTTAATACATAGTAATTCATAACTACACTTCTGTGAACTTGTATTCACTGGATAAAGACATACCAGCACAGATGTGAAAAGAAAAATTTGAGGTTGATGACTGAAATATGACAATAAACATAGAAAGTGCATGAATCAGAAGTTTCAGGATGAACACATGAAATATGCAGAATTACAGCATGACTGGTTACATGATTGTTTTGATGCAAATGATTGGAAAACCCGGTCCTCTATGTTTTTTTCATTACAAATCCCACAGCACACTGGCTATGGCAAACCTACAGCACTTCTCCTCGGTGCGTCCGGGATCACGTTTTGGGTAGCGTGTTCGCCGAGTTGCTGGGGTCTTCCTGCAGAGTGCTACATATCATCCACTGCTTGACATAGTTTGAATTTGAGTTTCTTTCCTCGAGAAATAAATCAGAGTCAATCCGCTCCGCTGTGTTGGACTCTGAGGCCACGGGACTGCTGCAGTCTGCCTCACCGAAACCACTGTCAATGGTGTCCAAGTCCACGCAAGGGTATCCATCCTCTGACTGCTCGTTTGAAATGAACGAGTCAAGGGAGACCCTCTCTGGTTCTATGGCACGGGCACGTGGCTGACAGTCTATATTTAATACTGGCAATTGATTGGATCTTGGGTTTCTTTCCTGTACCAATAACCCCCCCTGTCTACAAGGCCTGGACATCTGAGGATCCCCTAAACCGCAGCCAGCACACTCCCTGTTGTCCCCTGCATACGGACCGAAGCTTTCCCCATCTTGGTAACTTCTGAGGGTGTTTATGGAGCTCTGCGACACAGTGTCCTCCTCCTCCTCCCCAGACAGGGTCACAGTGTGGATGGAGATGTGTCCGGTGGAGTGGCCGGTGCCGTGCAAACTGCTGCCCTCGTGGGAGTGCAGCAGCGAGGCACTGTGGGGCTGGAAACTATGGCAGGAGCTGCCGCCTTGTGTCGCCTCGTCATCCTCGCCGTAGCTTTCTTTCTCCATTTTCCAGTGGAGGATGTCAGGCTGCTTCTCAGTCATCACCTCGATTGATGTGTTGACCATCAGGAAGTCACACTCGCTGAATACAGGCCTCACCCAGTTCTGTGGGGAAAATGAAACTCATTAGTTTGGGCTATATGGTTTCATACAGATAATGTGTACATTTGCATATAAATGTTGAATGTACTGTATATATGTACATTTGCATATGACTTTCTAAAAGATTTTCATGTTGCAGCCACGCTTCTAACTGCAGTAGAACTAAAAGATAATATCATTTTACTTAAGCCACCTTGCACTGGCCTCCAGTTAACTGTAGTACTGACCGTAAGATTTCTATTGATTACTTTCAAATCAGTAAGAGGCCCGTTATGTGCAGAATGGCAACCTTAGATCAGCAAACTATTGACTAAACTGGAAAGCATTTCCCCTAAGAAACGTCTGACTCTAACTACTTTCAAGAGCCAATCATAGACTTGAATTCAACTGTCTTATGTAACTCTCCACACTCTCAACACTTTCTTCTTTTAGTTATATAGGATGGAATGTGGTTATGTGTGCATCCTATGTAAGTAATTAAGTAAATAAATAAATAAATAAACCATGATGGAAATACATTTTAATCCCAACCCCCCTTTACGCTACAGATTTTGTAAATTCAGTAGACCTTTTCAACATGAAATAGCAGCGTAAACACAGATGTTACTAAGGACATTAAGGTTCTTTTGCATTTAAGTGCACCAGTGCTTTTTCCAGTGAGCCAGCATGCATAATGCTAGGGCCCTTGCTCTGTCAGACCTAAATGGAACAGATTGATTAATGTCATTAGTTACACCTGTGTTTACCCTGCTATTCATGTCAAAATGGCCGCTGTGAAAAAGATCTATAAGGTGAAGTAGACATTCTCCATAGGGATCATCCGCGTACATTACATGACATGAACAAGTAACTAAAACCTGATTATGAGTGAACGAATTTCCCCACGGGGATCAATAAAGTGCCTCTATGTCTAATATATTTTCTCCATGAGTGTATCATGTGGTGCTGTGTGAGCATAATGGCACAGTGTGGCATGTTTTTACATTTATTTTATGCACCAGTCTGCTCTGTGCTGCAAACACGGTGGCAGGCATTCAAGCCTATGCATCCCAACATTTAGCTGCTATGGAAAGAAGACCACGATGGATCAATATTCAAATGGAAGACCAAAAGGTGCTGCTGTTACCACAACAAGCACAGGTAGAGCATGATGCAACAGTTTGGAAAAACTACAGGCTGAGCTGAGGTCCAGTGCTTCTAATTAATAGCAGAGTGTCTGTAATTTTGTATGATGAACATTTTTGATCAAAAATACATTTTTATAACTTCACATGGAAAGTATTTACATTTCAGACATTTGGGCTAATGCTATACAGTGACTTAAAATGAGTGACAGTAGAATGACTTTAAATCTCTAGATCACTAGCATCACAAGGAAACTGTGAAGAGCACAAGGATGTGAGGTTAGGTGATATAACAATATTATATCGATATCATGATATTAGATATCATATGGGAGTTTGGATATTATAATATTATATATGGCTTAAGTAGTGTCTTTTCCTGGATTTAAAGGCTGTATTACAGTAAAGGGATGCAATTTTCTGAACTTATTAGACTGTTCTAGATGTTATTATTTGCCTCCCCCTGCTTGGTCGTCATATCCACATTATGCTTGTTTATCAAAAATCTCTGTGTAAATATCTTTTAAAAGAATAAATAACAAAAAAAAAAGAAAAAATATCTGAAATACTTTTTTTCTAATCTATATTTTGATGCACACTTCCTTTCTTTTTTTTTTTAATTCAGACAGTCCAAGCACTTCCACACGCATCAACACACGTCAACATTATTGAGACTTTTTTTTTTTTGTCCGCAACTTAATGTTCTGCAGCCAGCGAGGACGTCAAATTTATACACCCCTGAGAGGCTCCATAGGGCACTGTGATGCCCAGATAAGCTTGTGACGATCTCCTCGTGCAAAGAGACACCACATCCTGAGATACGACTTCTTCATCAGAACTGAGTCATTTCTGTTCCTCTGAGAAACTGCGAGCAGTCTCCACCACAGGGGAAAGATAGGGCTGCTGCACCAATCAGCACTGAGATCAGAGCAGCAGCACATTTGGTGTTTAAATATGGCAGACATCTTCAGGCTATGATAAATAATGAATGTGAGTAAATCAATACAAAATATGTCTTTTTCTGTGTGGTGCTGTTCGGATTTAAGACTGCTGCCTTTTAACGAGTAAACAGGGACTTTACTACAGAAACTTAATACAGTAGCACACTGTAGAGGTGCTATTTCAGTCTGTCCTTAAACGCACGGGGCTCGTTATTGAAGTTGATTTCCGATTATCTAACATGCGTGGGCAGACTGCTTCAAAAAGTGCTAGCTGAACAAAAAGGAGCTTCTGTCTTGCTGACTGTATGGAGGTTGCGTACTGTTATCTCTATATCTAAACTGACAACTACATAACTAATTTCGATACATTAAAATGAACTCCTGAGCATGAATATTCATGACGGAGGTATACTGTAAATACCTTCAAAAACATCTGTGTTTGACAGTTGTTCCGTCTGCTCTGCACCCTGATAGGATCATGAATAATCTGCAAGCTTGCTTACATGGATTTTCAGGTACTAATGTAAGATCTAGGATGGCGGACGATGAGGCGACCGCTTTTAATTTCCGTATTTAGACAGTGTTTTAAATGGTGACGGAACAGAGCCACGCACCAAAAGTGTTCTTGCTTTCGTCGTCTTAAACCACTTTTCTCGCAATTTCTAAATGTTTCCCGTGGAGTGTGCAGTGCTTAAAGTTGTGCACCTGCCCGGTACAGCTCTCTGTGGGCTGTGCAGCCCATGCACGCCCTTCCTGTAGCGTTTCCAGTCAGATAAACATCGGCATGGCACAAGACAGGAAAAGCGCAAACAGGTGTAAACAACATCGTGTAGTTTTGAGTGAATGCTGGTATGATGCATCACTGCGCTGCATTCAGCACAATAATGAATGAAAATAAGAGATAAAATATAAACTGTGTTCAGGAATGTTTCAAACATAGAAATTTAAGAGTCTACTGAGTTCTAATAATTATCTATTAATTCTAATTCTATAGTTTATTGAGTTTATTTGATTAGAGCAGGGGGCAAATTTAATATGAATTGTCTTGTTGAGTAGCACATTTATTTCTGCGCAACTGAGTATAGCATGCATTTTTTCCTTCATAGAGTTTAGTACATTTAGACAGTGGTGCAAAGTACAGCAGCACTGTACAGTAAGTGTAAAATCACTTTCAATTTCTCTCTCTTCTCTCCCTCTCCTCTCTCCCTGGTTTCTCTTTGTATTCACTGTGTTAGCGCACTCTGCTGAATATTTTTGTTACTGCACATGGGTTTCTATTCACGTTCTGCAGCGGCCCCAAATTATTCCAGAGAGCGACACTGCCCCCCCATGACTTTAAATGCAAATAACTACATCAAGTTCTGAAGCAACGCCTCACTGATGTCTAATGAAAACCTCATAACTCCAATGTGGCCCATTCTCAAGCTGTAACTTCACTTCAAGGATTACACGGCTCTATACAGGCTGGGAAAATTATACAAGTCTCGGTCTTATGAAATCCTTTAAAACTTTCAAATTGCACAAATTCAAACATGCATGCGGGTCAAGCAGTATACTCCGCGTTTTTTCTTCATTCCTGAAAAGCTGAGATATTAAAAGTTGAGGATTTCCACAACAGCAACAATTTACTAGCACACAGGATGTGATGCCACAGACACTTGCGTCACAATCCATGACAACCATCCATACTGAAACCAGGTTCAGACACTAAAAGAATAATGTGCCAGACCACAAATGGTGACTAACACTGTAGAGGGCACGAAGCAACACCATCATTAAAGTATATGACCATGAAACAGGCAGCATGATTCACAAATGATTTTTTGAGTGCGTGTTGAAACGGGTTCATCACAGATGTTCTGTTTGATTTTGGCCCATTTTGTTTGTCTCTAATTCCAAACATTACCCAAACATCTCTAAACTTGTTAGTCTCAGTGACGACAGTCAAACAGGACGAGCTGAGCTTGTAAATAGATCTGACGTCTATTTACTCTTGTAAATTACAATAAATGATTCTCATTACTACTACTTCTAGGACATACACTGAATCAAATGATTCAACGCTGAGGATCTCATACATATTTCCAGGCAGACTGAAAACACGTTCTAAGTATCTTTTGGAGGTTATGTGTGGATATTTGATCATTTTGAAGCACTTACTCCCACACGGAAAGGCATGAACGTGGTTTTGATGTTTTTCTAGACAGCTGTTGCCAAGCAATATATGATTTTTCATTTTAAGTATTCAGGCACAGTAACTAAAACTTACACCAAAAAAAAAAAAAAAAAAACTCTGAATGCCCCTGAATGTTAAGTGAAAGAAAGAATTACAGTAAGTAAAGAAAAATGCAAATAATCAAGATGATAATCGTAAAAGGAACGAAATACTGTAATAAAGAGAATGAAGAATGATAACAAATCTTGTGAGAGTAAACCGCACTCCGTTCCCCCTGAGTGAAAAACAAGCTATATTTAGTCTACCTCACTGAAACATCAAAGATCTGGTTTAAAATCACCAAAGGTATTTTCCGCTGGGGGAGAATAGACCCAGTGGTGATGCACACGACTATCACACACACACAAATTTCTACCCACAACATGTCAGACAGATGAAAAAAAACACTCTTGAAGCCCCTACACACTGAGTCACTGGCACCAAAAGGGAAAGTCCCGCCTTTAGCATGATCCAGATGTGGTGAAAGTCCCCTCTTGGGCAACACCTGCTGGGCAGATCTGGAAGTTACAGAAGCCCTAATGAGCTTTCATTTTCCCTTACCTTGAAGTCCCCATTATGGGTGATGTAGAGGGGCTTGAAAAACTCATCTGGCTTGGGGATCAAAGTCACCAGCTGGAGTTTTTTCAACCAAACCCTGAAACAAGATGGAAACATGAATTTAGAACAAGACAGGTGACGGAATGTGAAATGTGAAATGTCTTTCGTTTACATTCCAACAAATTTTTTTTCCACTTTTCATTTTTTCTGCTATTTTCTCTGCAGGTGAGCGGCACAGGAGGGAAACAGTGACCAACGACAAGAGCTTTCCAACACATAACTGGCCATTTAAATAAACTCAAAATGTTCTTTTTATTCTAAACAATAAAAACTTTGCCTTTCATTTATGCACAGCTCGCATTACTTCTAAATTCTTAATTCCCAAAAACAAAGATTTTTGGCTTACATTAATATTTGACTTATACTGACTTGGCTTATACCAGACACTAAGAAAGGTGAACAAGGTCAAAATGTGCATCACTACCAACACAGGCCACAGTGATGGCAGCCGATTCGTCAGTGTTAATTTGCAATGTGATACCCGATGAACGTCGGATAACCGAAACGTCGTGTCTCAAATAAAATTTCCTGTAAGTGAGGATAGTGTGTGGGATTTTTTTTCACTCACTGATCTTCCTGTGTCCTTCCTACGCACCTGTCGAGATAGGTGTGTAAAAGCCTCGCTATTCATTTTCGATGTCATTTTTCACCCGCTGCGTGCGTGCTTTAGCTAGATGAGGGCCACGGCATAAAGTTGATCGCTGAGACAAAAATCTATGCCACATATTTTCTGTCTGCAAAGAGGATGCAGGCTACAGATAAAAATCCTTTTGAGACACATAGCAAAGAAGTGATGTGAGCCGTGCATGAAACCATTATGGGCTATGACTATTACCAGGCATTGTGGAATATTGTGAAATCCTTACAAGAAACATAAAATCAGAGTTGACGAGTGAGACTTTCTTGGTACTCAAAGAACTGAAAGTGTTGTTGGGTTTTCTTTTCCTTTCTTTGGATTTTGGTGTTCATGTCACAGCTGCATTTACCAAAAGCAGAACAAAGTTTACAGTCATCCATAAATAACAGATTAGACTGGATACAGAAAAGCCAAACAGCCGATTCAGAGAGTTTTCCTGTGACTGAAAGACCTACATTAATAACGTGCTCTCACTTGCTTGATAGAGATGCTGTGCATGACTTCCTATGTCTGCTAGCCATTTGGCTGCATTAAACCTGCACAAACAGCAAAGCAGTGGTTTCTCTATATGTGGGAGGTGATGCCAGTAAAGTGTAAATTGAAGCTGTGCGAGGCTGCACTGCTCATTTACTGGAAGACAAAATGCAGTGCTGTAGACCTTTAGTCTACTTATTGAACTTTTGCTCTTTTTAATTGTTTCCAGTGTATTGGGATGAGGATTCATTCAGCTTTTATTTACCGTATTAACTTAAGCAAGTTTCTCCAAAAGCCAAATACAAGAGTTATTATGGAACATGTAGTGTTTCGTGCTTTTGATCTCATGTCGTAAACCTCTTGAAGTGGCAAATACCACTGTGCTTGGGGAAATATGTAAAAGTGGATATATATTGGCTGATGGATCACAAATCAAAACAGGTTTAGAATATGTTAGGAATATAAAACTTCTTATCCCCTATAACTCAATAGGTAGAACACAGTGCTAAAACCACCAAGATTCAGGTTCTGATCCCCACTGCATCCAACCATGCTCAAAAAATAAATAAATAAATAACGCAGTGCTTTAAGGTGCATCTGGATAAAAGAATCTTCAATATGGCATATATTAATGTTAAATTCACAAAACTCTACTATGGTACTGGAAGTACAACAGAGTCCGAAGAAGACACGCTTTTCATATTTACTGCTTAACTAAGACTAAGAGGATTTACAATACTCACGACTTATATAAGTAAGCCAGCACCAGGAGAGCAAAGACAGGAACCACCGACAGGGAGACGAACAAGAACCAGTGCAAACCACTGCCTGTAAAATGCATGAACAAATGAACTGAATGAAATTACATGAGAATGAATGTTTTTCACTGATTTTTAGGTTACTTGCTATAATTCACTTCAAATAAACTCAAACTATATTTTCCCATAAGGAAAATGTTTGTATAAAAGATTTACAGTAATAGTACATGTTGATTAGAAACATGACAAAGCAGAATATAAAAGTCCCAAAACAACATACAAAATTAAAAGTTCCTAATCAATCACATCTGGGACAGTCACCTGGTGGACAGAGAATCGATGATCCATCAGAATCAGAGGTCCCATTAGTCTGCCATTCTGCAGTGGAGCTCCATTCACTCCAGGGGCCTTGGTAAATGGCTTCATTAGACAGCTTGGCCTGAACATCCACAATGTAGTTGGTACCTGGCTGCAGTTCAGTTTGGTCTATCAATACATAGTTTGGGTCCACTGAAAGGGAATGAACTGGATCCTGTCGGGGAGAAGAAGAAAACAGAACATCTTCACAAGGAACCATCGCGATGATTTTCTGCAGTAATGGGGATTTCAGTTCCACAAGATTACCTTTGAAAAATCCTGACTCTCTCTTATCCGCACCGTGTACGTAAGACTCTCATCAAGGTGATTGTTTATCTCCCAAGTGATGTTGAAGAAGCCTTCGCCGCTCACCACTTGAACATTGAACGGCGTCAAAGGCTTCACTGTGAAAGTAAAGGCCCAAAAGGATGAAGGGGTCAGAATGAAACTGAAATCTTAACCTGGAATGAACAACAGATGGCTGTGTTGTAAAACACAATTTGGGAAGCTGGGGAAAAATCTCAGTCACACAAAATTCTACAGAACTGTCCTGATACCCCTGCCTGTGATTTTCTGAACTTTCTGGCATTTATGTGGCAAGCTGTACCAAACAAGTCAGGCTATTTTGTCTGACTTGTTTAATGTTTGTTTAAAAATGTTTAAAGTGTATTTTAGATGTGCTTAAAATGTCCAAAACAAACTTTTACAGGAAGACTTTACTCT
>OMLF01043650.1:0-12487 GCA_900302615.1 Holocentrus rufus
TGGTATTTTACAGTTTAATGACTAGCAATCGTTCCCATCATCAGGGTCAGTTACAATTACATCCACTTTGCCTCTGCCGAAGCAAAGCGGGACTTGGTTAGGCCGCCTCTGGGATGCTTTTGGTTCAGAATTCCCAAGACCAGTAAATATGCTTTAATTGTAGATAAGGAATGATGGAGAATGATTAAACCTCAGAAACGCAAGCCCCCTGGACATATTATCTCACTAAAAAACAAAACAGTGCTTATTTATAAACTATGCGGCATATAGCTGGGTTTGGCCTTGGATCTGTGGAGGAGGCCCTGAAACTAACCCTTGGATGAGTTTACAGCAGCTTCTGCTATAAAATAGCAAAAGGGCCTGGAGCGCCATCTTGTACGCATTAAATAGTGTATGTGTATTAATTGATATTTTCAGCATACACCCTTTGTCACTTTTTAGATTACCTGTTGTGACTTTTTTCAGCAAGCTTGAACAAGGACCTTTTTTTTTAATTAATGTATTGGGAGCCTGACCTAAAACCACCAAAATCAGTAAAATGTTAGTGCTTTGAAGGAATACTACAGGATATACTATTGAAGTACTATAGGAGGATTATAGGAATTTCATTAGACACATTAATTCATCTTGAGTGTTTTATTTATTATCATATATAGGTCTTAAAGAGGCATAGTGGTAAATATTTTATCTGGGTAATATTCTCTCTCTCTCTCTCTCTCTCTCTCTCTCCCTCTCTCTCTCTCTCCCTCTGTCCCTCTCTCTCTTATCCATTCACTCACATGCACATTTATCAGCCCAAATAGCTCACACTTCCCTGGCAGCAAAAATTGGACAAAACTAAAAAAGTTTTTTGATATATCGTCACATGCCCCTCAATCACTCCTCACCCGTCTCTTCGTCACATCTGTTTCCAGCTCCCTCTCGCCTCCATTGTCCATTTCTCCCATCTTTTCTCCTGTCCTTTAATCTATCCCATCATCTCCTTCTCATCGTTGTCCGCCTCTTCTCCCCCATCACGAGCCCGGAAAACACACTTCAGTTATTTTTGACACCAGTGCGGGACTGACAAATCATCTCCTTTCAGCGGCAGCATTTCAGACACAATCACATTAATTTTGTTTCAGGAGAAAGCAAGCGACATGAATAATGAGTAAGCCTCGGCTGGCCCTGTTTTCCTGTTTGTGGAAGCCAAGCTTGAAGTTGTAGAAACACTTAATTTTCAATGAAAGTACTCCACAACCCCCAAAAGCACACACACACACACACATACACAGAATGATACCTTTTTTATTTGCAAAACAGAGTTTGCCTACAATTTCAATCTGACATGAATCTTCATAATGTCAGCTTCAGTATCAAACACATTAGTTGCATGAAGATTGGGCCTTTTGGAGAAAAAACAAACAAACATGAATTAATGCATATTTGAATATAATATTGATTTTTGCTTACAGTGGTGGTTGCTTGCCTTGTGATGATCACTCGCTGGAAGTAAGAGTTCACCGACCTTTTCAATTTATCACCACACATATAGCCATTGGTACAGTGTGTTGGCAAGCATTATTAGATTAATCCTCAAGGTCTGTTGTGCTACCCAGGCCTGGTGTGAAGTTGAGGGTGAAAACATAAAGGAAGCCTGTGTTTCAAAGAGGCGTTTAGATGGTATGTATGCTCACAGAAAAGCAGCTTGGTTTTACTTTTTCTTTCCTCTGTGTTAAAAAAGACATTCGGGAACCGGACCTCTCAGCATTTGCGAGTCGAGCGCCAAAAACCAGACCCAAGTGTTGTGCCATTGTGCCGGGCCAGCTCTCCAAGCGGGGCTCCTTGTGTTCACAGTGCTACCAAGAGGCACCCAAAAACATCTGATTCTGCCTCGCTAAAAGTGTTTGAAGCCAACGCGGGTGCCAAGCTGTTTACTACCCACCTTGACGACATGAATCTAATTAAAAATAATGGCCTGGGAGTCTAGCCGAACCTGCAAGACCTGGCATTAGTGCAGGGCTTAATTCATAGGGATGCTGATTTATTTAACAACAGCGAGGAGACGGGAAGTATTTCAGGCATGGATTGTTAGCACAATGCTTACCGGTTCTACCTATTGTTATTGTCTGAGTTGCCTTCAAGCGCTGTCGGAAAATACAACCCAGTACTGTAAATACCATTGTGAATTTTCTATAACAGCTCAGCTTCAAAAGTTGATAAAACCTTTATTTCTGAGCCTACCTTATGAATTTTAATCAAATTTAAATGAATTAGCAAAGCTTTCCCACCGAGTGGAAATCTAGCCAAGGTGGCAAAGGAGCATGGACTTTGAGCTTGCATTTTCAATTAGGTTCCTTTTACCTTGTTAAGTATTATATTTTCTTTCCTTTTTCATTGTTTACCCTGCAGAAAAGTTAGATTTAGAATTTGAATTGGCTGCACTTTTTTTTTCTTGCTGTATACATGGCAGAAAGAGAATATTCCCCCCCGGTATCGGTAACCCAGTATGCATATTAGCTGATCCATGAAAACGACACTGACATGAGGTTTGAAACTGCAAAGATGTGGGTGACTGAAACATAACTCTCATGGGACGCCGGCATTGCACACTGCCTGTCGCAAGCAATGGCTGTCAACAAGCAGGAGACGGCATCTGCATTCAGGGAGCCAACTTTATCATCTCACCCCTCTTTATTTAGCTTCCTCGGCTCAAAGGGTTGGAAGGCTGGATAGGGCAGGACCCTCATCAGCTTTTAACTGGAGGCACAGTTGGTTGGATCATTTGGCAAAGCAAGGCAATTAGAGCGGCGGGGTGAGAAGACGGAAAAGGGGAGAGTGAGTGAACAAGGAAAAGACGAGGGAGGAGTGGAGGGAAGGTCTGGAGGATGGAGGGAAGTGGAGCGGAGCGATTTAAATGGAGCCTGGGGAAGTACATTAAGGTGGGGTTGACATGAGGACAGGTCGGGGTGTATTAAAGCGACGCTCGAGGAGGTGAAAGCAGGGTCGTAAGACTGCAATGATTACATGCTCGGTGTGACGTGGGATGATTCACCTCGCTCCTTTCCTTTTCAATTGGGCTCAATTTAGCGCGCTTTATTGGCATGGCATTTGACATGTCAACTGCTACTAACAGCCATCAAAGAAAGCAACAGAATCTGATCAAAGTAGATCCAAGTCATCAAAGTGTTCCTCTCAGAAAGAAAAAAAATACAGCATAGATAATAAAATAAGGTGAGATGGTATTTGGAAAGGGTAAAATGACAGGTTCAATATCATATTTCTTATTATATAATATTTTCATATGCCTCTCTTGTATCCTGTCTCATTTAGTTGATGTCCCACTGGCTGTCCCTGTTGTGACAAGAGGCTACATGTTGAGCAGTCAACACTGCTTTCTATCATATCCTGCACAATAAAGGGCACTTTTTCCTCGTGAGATTGTGGAAATAGGGGGTGCGTCTTCAGAAAATGCCTCTCTGGTGTTTTGATGTTTTGGACTCGCTGCTAGGTAGTGAATTTCTGTCTCTATTGTTCTGTCATCATGTCGGCGGTATCACCTATTCTGGTCAGGTCTGTCTGGTCTCTGTGGCCGGGCTGCTCTCGCTCTGTCTCTACATTATTGAGGTCTTTTCTTTCCCTTATCTTACGTGGAAGTGTGGTCAGAGAGTTTGCCACACAACACAGGCTCTTCGGCGAGACAACATGCCTCAAGTATATGATGTGTGCTTTTGAAATGCCACTCCAGCGAGTAACATATTTGAATTTTTCTTTAGTTAAGATTGTGTTTTGGTGGGACCTTGGGAGTGACCAAATAGTTGTCCTGTTGGCAAACTGGCTTTGGTGGACTCATTTTGGTGTTCAGCTTTTGGTGCTTTATAATGGTATGAGATCAAGTAACTTAGAATGATACGGCTCCAGATTATGGCATGGTATTAAACAGTCCCTCACGGTGTTTCATTTTTCTTTATCTGCCTCACTTGTCGCATAAATCACAGAGGCTTGGGGGCTTTCAGGAAAGACTCAATTTTTAAACTCATTTAAAAATAACCTGAGTCCAGTCTTGGACTCGGGTTATTCTTAAATGACATGTATTGGACTTAACTTTTTCCTTTTTATGTACAACATTTTAAAATAGTAGATTTTATTGATGTTTGCTTCATTTTATCCCAGCATGACAAGAATTCCACCTAGAAGCAAAATATACTATGGATTTTAAACATCTGTGCATTGTTTATCAGTTCCTATGCAGTGATTCATTGGATGTTGCACAGAGCTGCTTTGCAGATTGCTGTACACGACTGATGATCATCAACACGTTTTTTTCTTTTTGCCTTTGAAAAGATATATGCATTGTTTATGGCTTTTTTTGTCTTTGCTTTTATCTTTGAAAAGCAATCGATTTGTCCAGGTCTTAGCCTTGACTTGGGCTGTGCAAAAAAAACAGTGATTGAAACAAGTATCACGATACTTTTTTCCATGATACTGTATCAATATTCAAGCTCCTCATATCGCGATACATTAAACAGATTTAAAATGTCCTTACATTTCCCTCAAACCCCTGAGATCACTAATAGGCTGGTTGCCTTCTGGCACCTGTCATTTTCAGCATTATTTATATGATGTTATGGCATCTGTATTTAGTTTAATGTGTTATATTCTCAGCTCTATTTTTAGATTATCAGTAAATTATGTAGAGCATTGCAGTATATCACATCCGATCCTTGCCAGTACCCAGCCCTAATCTTAACTTGGTCTCGACCCCCTCTGGACCTAGTCAGTATACAAATGCTGAATTGCCTCAGCTGTATCTAGCAACATTTACTTAAATGGCAAGAGGATAAAAGGAAATGGAGTATAAGTGATAGGGAGTTGTTGGTTATGACTGACAAGAGCCACGTAGCAGTTGCTGCTTGGAGGAATACTTGGAAGGTCTTTTTATTGATGGGCCCTTTTACAGCAACATCAAAAGATGTTCTTTGTAAGACAAACAGGTAAGCGATGGAAAACTACTGTACACTCTATGCCTGTCAATTTCCACAATACCCAGTCTTTTCTTTGCATTATTTGCAAGAAGAGTGTTAGGAGGAATGTGTCATGATGTTAGCAAGCCAAATCGAAAACATCTGACCCAAATCATAGGAAAAAAAATGTTTTTCTCTGCATGGTTTTCTTTCCCATCACTCCTCCGCTCTTTGTACTCGCTGACATTCAGTATGCAGAGCGTAGAATCTGATATTTCATTGATCTTCAAAAGTGCTCAACCTGACATTTATATCTTCTTGAAATTAATATATGGCATCATTGTTTCTGCTCTCTGGTGAAAGGGCAGAGAAATTAGAATGCACACAAAGATGGATGGAGAACCTCTATGAACTGCATAAAAATAATACAATTCTCACCAGCACTAAATTTTGCTACTTTTTTCCCAGTGGAGCACTACCATCCCCCTGCCACTACAACCCCCCACACACTACTGAGACCAGTGAGATGGAACACACACATTCAGCGGAAGCTCACAGACTGATGCATATGGAAGACTGTTACATTTCTCTTTACAAGAAGCACACAGAAACAAGAACACTGACAATAAGGACAACTCAAAGCAGAATGTATGGCAATCAAAAACAAGATTTATTTACAATGTTTTAATGAAATTAGTTAACAACAAACAAAGGTTTCAAAATGTTGGGGATCGGAGGAACTGTGGGGGTTGTGCCAACTAAAAGAAACAAAATATAACAAAATAGGGCCTAGCTCAACACTTCCTGTGCAGAAAGAAAAAGAAAACGAGAGGCCTGACTATCTTGTCTACAAAAGTGATGAACAAAACATACAGCGGAGGCACCAACCCATAACCTAGTGGAGTAACAATTATTTACTATGTGCATGCAAAATGTACAGGGTACCCCAGCCTTACCTCAGTTCAACCTCCCTTACCACAAACCTTCCTAGTTGACAACCTTCAACTATGCAGCAAACAAAGAGCAGAGCAAGAAAGCAAACAAGGAGTTGGAGGGCTTTTAAATGGTTTCCTCTGTTCTGACTGGCTAACTGGCCAGAGTGTGAGCCAGCGCTGTTCTTCAGGAGGTCACATGTTGCAGGAACACAGGTAGCAGCCAATCTTCCAATTCCCACCTGCAGGAAAAGAGGAGAGAGAGAGAGACAAACAGACTGCCCACTCTATACACGTAACAAAGACCATAAAATTAGTACAGTGTTTTATGAAAAAAAAACAGCTATTTAAAAATGCTATGTATAACGTTCTGTAAGTTAGACAGTGTAAAATATCATCAAAGTGAGGACCCTTTAGACTTGCTTTACACAATGCAACTTCCACTTGCAGGCTGCAAGTGAAACTTTTACTGTTGCCATGTCAACAAATCCATATGGTACATTCCAAATGATGATGCAGACCAGATTTTCATTGGATCGTTCGCCTAGAACACCAAGTTGCATAGAACTAGAACTTTCAGTTGCACCGTGCAAAACCAGCCTTAGAGAAACATAAATAAATATAATAACAACAACAACAAAATTTTATGGTTGAGTCTACAAGGTTCTCATCGTTGGCTAGCTGATAACTTAAATGCTTATTCTCTGTTTTTATCAGTGGAGTCCAACCCTCCATTTTGCACAGTGCACCCTTTAACATCAATAAATCATTACCATAGTTATTTTAAGAGATTAGTATGATTGCCATAAAAGAATGAGACCATAACTGAGGACATTTGCAGCCTGTAAGGGCCTCTACGCTGCATCAGATTTGACAGGAAATCTGCAGCATTGCTTTAAGACACTGAGGGAATTTGCTGATGGGGGGTTGGTGAATGAGTAATGCTCCCTTCTCCCTCAGCAGCTATTGTCAAGACGCCCTTGAGCAAGGTATTTAATCCCCAGTTGCTCAGCTACAGCAGTAGACTGGCTGTATGGGGCGGCACCCATTGTGCATGGGAGGCAGGGTGTTGCTGGACCAGAATAAGCATGCTCTGTGGACTTGCTCTGGGTAAATAATACTGTAGTTGAAAAAAAATTGAAATCTGGAGCCCTCTCTGTTGAGGATCTGAAAATCTTTAAAGCAAAAATCTGTATCTGCACGATCTAATCACGTGATTCTTGATAAGGAGAGTGTTGTAGCAAAGGAAAAGTA
Source organism: Holocentrus rufus (assembly GCA_900302615.1). Taxonomy (NCBI): domain Eukaryota; kingdom Metazoa; phylum Chordata; class Actinopteri; order Holocentriformes; family Holocentridae; genus Holocentrus; species Holocentrus rufus. The sequence continues at coordinate 7,130 of OMLF01043650.1, forward strand.
TGGTGCCTTTTTGGAGACTGTGGCACACAATCGCGCTGTTTGCATTTTAATGAAATGCCCACAGGGAGACAGACAAAATAGCCTGCATGTCTGGGAACTATGTTCTCAGTAATTGCCCTGGTGAGAACTTTAAAAGTTCAAGTTATGGATTGCTGCTAACCTTCAGTCCAAATAACAATTTCCCCGGCCGTTTAGAGGCTGCAGCAATAATGGTGGTCCTACACCTGGAAAAATATCAGCCAATCCAGATATCGTCCACTCATTTAACTTTCTATATTATCCAATTTGCTGTCTGCTTTACTTTTTTTTTTTTTTTTTGAGTTTTTTTCAATTAGGCTGTAATTAATGAAAAAATGGTATTCACTGGATAAAAAATAGGTGCATTAAAAACAAATAAGCTTGATTATTTAATGAATTGATTAGCTGATTTTACTGAGTCTTTAGAGATAGAATGAGCTGTTGTTCTTAAACAGTTACAATGCAAACAGTAAGCAGTGTTTATGTGGTCATTAGTGGATGGCCCACTCAGGCTATCAGATGGCCTCTACAAAGGGTTCAAAAGCCACATTCATTAACACTGTTATGCAGACCGCGTAGAATCAGCCAGGACACAATCACATCAAATATGGACGTAACCTGCTGGTCCAGCAGTGCCACACAGTGTTGTCATGGTATCACAGCAAACAAGGGGCAGCCATCAAGAAATGTCACCAAACGATGCGTTGCGTTACTACGTTGACTTAGAGAGCTTTGAAGCAAATTTCACACAGGGCTTTTGATGTCGGATGGGTGTTCATCTTTGTAAGTTAAATAGTCCCAAATTTGGCTCCTGGCACCAGTTTTATCATTCAATTTAGGTGGACTGGGATCTAGTTTGATGTGGTGTCACTGTTTGATGCTGTTGCCATGTATTTGGTTGCAGTCCACTGTTAAGAGCCAGACTGAGGCTCTGTCTATTACAGTCCTCTCCCTTTTTTAATTATTCCAATCGACCTGCCCACCACAAGCATATGCCCTTAAGAAGTGACCTTGAAATGGAATTTCAGTGTTTGTGAACGTATTGAATGCTCCTAAAATTCAATTTTGAGTTCAATCTTTACAGCAGTATCAAAGTAGCATCATAATTTTGGTTGTTGGGACAGCAAAAGTGCCACATGAGTAATTCCCACTGAGGACATGGCAATGTCTGGGACCTGTGGAGTTTCTGTCAAGGTCAGACACCAGTTTGTTTTGTTCTTGAATATGTCCTGAAAGGTTTTCAGATGGCTGAGAAGATATTGCAAAAGTCAGGGACCGTATTTGCTGTTCGTGAACTTTATGAAACTCTTTTATTTTGGCCACAGAGGTAGTTCCTGTGAAATGGAAAATGTCATACATATACCTCGTTCTGCCGAAAAGAGAAAAAAGGAGGATGAGTTATGTTAAGAATGTGAAATGTTGCCCTGTTAGTGCAGCGAGCACAATCACATGATGCCCGTGGTTCCATGGCAATATCAGATTCCTTGAAGTAATAAGAGTCCCCTAAAGAGAAAAGAAGTTCATGGGAAGTGACCGTTCAGTGAGGGCTAGAGGAAAATCACTACTTGGGACTGGATATACCTTTGGTGTGGCAGTAGTCAAGGGCATGTAAGCTGTGTAAGAGTGGGCAAACAAACTTTTGATGGTGACTCGGCACTCTCCGTTTGTCACCATGATACTGCAAGACCTTTCTGAAATCCATGCAGTCCATGGGGTATTACGGTAGAGACAAGAAATTTACAAGGCTTTAAAAGGAGTCAATAGAAGCAGATCTACAGTATTCTCTGCCAGGAAACAATTTCCAGACTTTTGGTCTGTCTGGAGACATGCCAGCATATACCCTCTATATCTTAGGCAGGTAATGACAGCTATATGGGCATGTTATTTCTTTGTAATGTCATCTTTCTAAAAATACAGTTTCTAGCTGTGTCTGATATTCATTTGAAACCATGCTGAGGGACCGCTGGAGAGTTTCGCTCAGCTCGATGAGCATTTCCCTCATCAGTTCTCTTAAAAATGCAGGCAGTGCTACCAGCTACCAGTCTCGAACCTGCATCAGCAGAAAGACGTCTCAATGAAGTTCAAGTAGAGACTCCTTTTGGGTCTTGGACAGATTATTGGCTACCTTATTTTTGTGCCTCTTTCTTGGGGATATCTCTCTCTTCCAACGCGATGTGCAGGTGTACGGGAAGGAATTCCTATTCCTAGGGGAAATACAAGTAGATTTGCATTTGAAAGAGGAAGATCTGCAGAGTAAGGCTATGTCAGATAGCTCGGAGCTGCTCTCAGGAGTATTGCTGTCATTTGTAGCAGGATAATTGACATCATTCACAAGGCTGCTGCCAGCACTATGTCAGAGCAGCTCTTTTTGCCCAGATTACTGAGGAGTTTTTGAAAATCAACTGTAGGAGGGGTAAAAGAAAGCCCATCGTGTAATGGTGCTGCGCATAAATCAGAGATGAGTGATTTTTCATGCCTGCAGGTTGAACTACAGGTCCAGTAAGGATCTTGGTTGTTTCCTCTTGCCCTGCCTGCTTTCCATCCTGGGTCCAGCATGACCTGTCTGGGAGACTGAACATCTAGAAAATCTACCCTTTCCTAAGAAGCACTGCTTAAAACCACACAGCATGAAGTAACTTGAACACTTGCAGCTGTTTGTATCATTAACAATTCAGTGAAATTGTGTGCTTAGTCATGTTAGTTTGCATAGAAAGCATGATTTCTAGATAGAAATCAATAGGTATGCACCCCTGTGTATGTTGGATCTTGTCAATTCCATTATATCTAACTTTGAACATCCTTTTGACATACTTAAACCTTAAAGAAGTAGCATGTTTTAAAGTATGTTGTTTTTTGATGAAGCTATCCTAAGGGCTGTTCATGACAGGATAACCATTTTTTGGCTGAGTCTCAATCAATTTGTTTGACTTTGATTAGTTTAGATACGTTCTGAAGCTGTCTGGATTGTCTGTAACACTGGAGAGGATCCATCCTTTGTTCTATGTTAAGACAAATTGTGGTCCAATTCCTCAAGGACATGTAAATACGCCCAACGATGGTCACATAAATTCTATGGCTTGCTCTATATTCAACACCCTGCTACACAGTGAAACAGTCACATACTTTAATACTTTGGAGCTGCCCAGTACAACCACTGTTTGCTGCTGCTTTTTACTGGAGCCACTTGAGGTTAAGTGCATTGGCCCAGGGAGCTTTAATGACAGTTAATGCAGGGAGAGATAAGATAAATAACCAAGCCAGAAGAGCCAGAGGAAACTTTACACTCACCCAGGTTCAAATGCATCCAAATGTTCTGAGCACTCAGTCTGAAATGGATCCATACATCCAAATGTCCATATGTGGCAAATTTCATACTTCTACTCATCATTTAGCAAATTCCATCAAATTCCCTGACTGTAAAAAATTTAAGCCTATTCAAATAGTTTTGGGGACTTTGAACTTTAGTTACAATCTTGATCTTTGATATATTTCTTTTGGGCCACTTGGGCCAGTTTCAACACCTTCTCCAGCCCATAAGACCACTTTTTGTTTTGTTTGTTCCTACACTCTAATAGAGTTACGTTTAGGCACCAAAATTACTTGGTTAAGTTTAGGAAAAGGGTAGGGTTAGGGTTAGGGTAAGGATTTCGTTGTCATGGTCACAATAATAAACATGCAGAAATGAATGAAAGAAAAACTGGCCTTGTTTCACTTGGGGATCGAACAACCACGTCCCACATAAAAGTCATGTGTTTCCTACATTGCTTAGGGGAGTAGGGGACTGAGAAAACTCTCCTGTGGGTCATATTATAGGGTCGGAACAAACGTCCTACGAAGTCATTTTTGGGGGGAAGAGAGCCAGTTTTGGTCTCTTTTTGAAATGGACACAGGCCAAGCCATTCTGTATGTATATATAGCTTATAAGAAGGAATGGCATTGATTATTGTTCATAGTCAAGGAAAGACTAGTTATTCTTTGTTGAAGACTGAAAATACCTGCCTTTTATAACCAGAGCATTTAAGGACCTTTTTCAGATTTTATTCTCATGAAGAATGCCACCACTGTTCACTATTCATCATGTTCTTATATCCTCATAACATCTCCAGCTCAAGAGACTTACATTTTGAATATCTTAAGTTGGTCCAAATTATAGTCACATAACCTCTTGTACTAGAAGTTCCTCAGTATGAATTTTTTGTCCAATAATGTTATGCCTTGCAAACTTGGAATATGTATTTCTTCAGAGGCAGGATTAGTTTCTTTTTATGACAGTATAAAGACAGAGGGAACCATGATTACTTTGATATTTTAAATATTAATTATTTTCACACAAATTTATTTATCTCAACAGAAGCTAAATCTATGGATGATCACTTTCCCATGTCTGTATATGACAGGATGTTAAATGGGCCATTTATTTCTTCATACGGCGGCGTCCTTGTTGTTATTGTGTGACTGTATGCCCTTTCTGTTAAACTCCTGCATTGGTGTGCGTGGGAATCCCAAGAGAAAGCAGGTATTCCTTACAACTGTCCAAAGTGAAATAGAAGTTCCGTACGGGGAGAAGTTGAGAACCTCATGAGCGCTGACAGCGCTGAAAGGATCTTTGAATACAATCTCCTGCCGTCGGCACCTGAAAGGGAAGCTCAATTGCACACCATCACTGTATTGTAATCACCGCTGGTCATGTGAGGCGGCCCCACTATCTCATGCTTCAGTGAGTAGCGGCCCTGCAGATTTTGCTTGATCTTCCAGCTGGTACAGTATACAGAGAGCTAACAGCCGTCCATTGCACCCCCTGAACTTTCAATTTCTACCCTGAACCATGGCCAAAAAATCATTATATATATGCATAGTGATTTGAACTCTGAAAATGTCAGCAACTAGGTTTCAGCAAGGCTCCGATTTTCTTCCTCTCTGCATCTGTTGGCAGGTCTGAGTTCCACTCGCCTTATCAAATAAATTGGACAGTGGCTATTTCCCCAATTGCCTTCACAGAAAGGTTCTGGCTCACCCAAGGGTCTTCTGCTCATGGCTCTGGCTGATGGGAAAACTACTTAGAATAATTGTCCCTCAGAAGGACGCCTTCCCAGCCAGTGCTGTTGCCTCCATGCTGCTGTGTGAGCATCCTTGTGTGTTCTCTGCGTGTGTGTGTGTGTGTGTGTGTGTGTGTGTGTGTGTGTGTGTGTGTGTGTGTGTGTGTGTGTGTGTGTGTGTGTGTGCGCGCGCGTCTGTGTGTCTGTATGTCTGTGTGTGCGTGAGTGCGTGAGTGCATGTTTGTCAGTGTGAAAGAGAGAGAGAGAGGGAGCAAGGGGGACTTTTTTAGAGGTTACGTGTCAG
>OMLF01043652.1:0-25905 GCA_900302615.1 Holocentrus rufus
ACAAAGTAGAAACATGGCAGCAGCGTCAGGCTGTCCTTAGGAGGCTTCTTCTTCACCTTCTCTCTGGAGGTCATCATCCTGAATAACCTGACACACACATACATCCACACACACACACACACACACACACACATACATCCACACACACACACACACACACACACACACACACACACACACAACCACACACTCACACACACACACACACACACATACACACACACACACACACACACACACGACTCATCCGCTCCGCACAAGCACAGCACCGAGGGCTAATCGATGCAGCTCACTCATATTGAACCACAGACGTCAGGGGAAGCCGAGGGAATTACAAGCAGCCTCTGCTGTGAAGTCGCAGCCTGAAGTGAGCCTGAGAAGGAGGAAGACAGCTTGCCTCTCCGAAACTGCTGTTTACTGTCCACGGAAAGTCAACAACATGGCTACTGTGTCCTCACACCACAGGAAACATCACTCTTTGCTAAACAAGTTTAACACAGTCAAACCAGATCTTTAAGTAATAAACCAAATCTGGGGCAAAATATGTTTTGGTGATGATAGACACCAAAACCATACACGTGGCCCGACTAGTACATCGTTCATGGCAACTAGCATTATGTAAGAAGTAAGAAGACCGACCTTTAAGTATTGAAAGGTTGTTAGTTTTTTTTGTGTGTGTGTGGCCTGTAGATCCATACATTTTAAAAATGAATTCGTATTTACTCGGTTTACAGCAACTTTCAGCACCTTCACATCTTATGGAAACAGGGAAAGTAGTTCCTATTAGTTGAAAACATTGTGCTTATTCATATTATTGAGCATTGGTATATTCCTCTTTTCCTATTTTGTGTTATTTTTTTCCAATTTCCTACACAACACAGCCAGATTTGGATATCTGCATATCTTTTAAGATTACTGTGCATTAAGTTCTCATTTTTTCACACTTCTGTGATAACGCTAGTCTCCTATCACTCAACACAGTGTATGCTAAAGAGTTAGCATGGAGCATTAGCCTCCCATGGCCCATCTCCCAGCTTCTTTAAGCTTGGTCTTCTCTAAGTTTCTCCAGCCACACACGGGGATGAGGGAATTCACAGGCGTACAGTAAACTGAGAAACATTCTGTCTCCAAACTTTTCCCTGACATGATCAGTGGTCATGAAATACTGAGAAAACCGCCATTCTGACCCCAATTAATTCCCCGCACAACTCCAAATGAACAGAGGAGAGGCAAGTTCAACTCATTTCAAAATTAAACCAACAACTAGAGGCAAAATAATTCATGGTTCACAAGTTCACAATCCAAAGTAGGGGAAAATGACATAAAAGCCAGACAAGCGCTAAGAGCAAATGCCTCCACAGCAGTCTTCAGCTGCTCTGTAATGGCCCGTGCTCACTTTAGCATCAACAAGCCTTTATCTCCCTTTCACACAGAACACTCACCAGTAACTTCTGCTGTAGCCTTTGGTGGTTGAGGGTCCCCGGGTTGAGTCTCAGAGCTCTGTTGTTGTCCTCTAGAAGACGAAAGCTGTCCAAACGCTGTACGCCTGGGAACTGGAGGGGCAAAACTTCATTTCTCAGCTGCGGGGGAAAGACAGAAAAGATGAAAACCAAAGTTGCAGTCAGAGTCATTTGAATTTTTGTGAGCATCACATCACGGATGCAGTGATATACGTTTTCAGGATATCACATTGTTCCTCAATGGTGATCTTAAGTAAAGTTGAGTGCTGAGTTTTGAGTAGTAAACATGCTATATATCTAGATCCATCCATCCATCCATCCATCTATCCATCTATCTATCTATCTTTTTCTTGTTTTATTGACTACATGGACTACATTGACTACATTCATGAAAATGAGACAAGGGCATTTAACTTGTCACTTCACACATTTAGGTAATCTAGGATTTTTTTTAAATTGTAGAAGACTTAAGTAGCCTATTGCAAATTTCTGACTCTCCTGAATGTTTTAAGATGCACGTAAATTCATTTTTTTCTTATCTTTTATTCATTCAATGAAAATGAAGTGTTGCCAAATGGCCACAGATAATTGACTTTATTCTGCCATAATATGTAAAATAATTGTAAAAAAGTAAAGAAAGATATAAAAAGGGTATTTGGAAATGTAAACAATGAAAAATGCAAATGTACTAAAATATATGTAAAATTGACCTGTGACCCCAATTTAGGCAAGTTAGGTGCCAACACAAATGGCCATTCACTAATGCTACCAACTTTATTTGGTGTGGTATCCTAGTACCCTATTCATATGTATAGTGGAGTGGTAGCCTAGAGACAACAGGTGGTCAGAGTGGAAAAACAGCTATAGCCATGCAGTGCATAGAGAGTGCCCTCCCCCTCCCCATTGCTTTTCATGGGTTAGATTTCACAATACAAAGGATTAAGTAGCTATACTGGACCACCTGCCCACCTGCTGCATTGAGCAAACAATGTTCCAAAGAGCCTCGACTACATGGAAAATAAACACACACTGATATTCACCATTATGTAATTCAGTAAAACCAATCATGCATGACAAAAAGTAAAATGTATGTCTCCATAATGGATGACTTGTAAGATGGAGTTGAAAGAGATGTGTGCTCACATTTTTGTGCTTGTAAGGCGGTGCAACAAAATGGTCACAATATGTCAACTGTGAAATACAGATTGCTCTAATGGTTCAAATTTCCAAACCAGAAATTTAAATTATATTATGCAAGTCGACTAAATGCGTATGCTTCGCCTAACACTGTTTACACACACTCCTAATTCCGTAAGTGACTAAAGAACATGTTGACATATCTGGGAAAAGCAACACTTTAGCATTCATTCAACCAAATACTTACAAACCCACACAAGTATAAGATGCCAACTTGGTAAAATAACATCCTCTCTCCATGTTCAACCACTTAGCAAGCAATGCTGATAGCACTACCTAAACTGCTTGTTATTGCCAAGCCAGTGGAGCTAGCTGGAAATAATAATGCCCCTTTTAAATAATTCATGGCTCCAGTCAGGTGGAACCAGATGCTGCTTTTGTGTCATAGAGGAAGAGCTGTAACTCGACTCAAGCACGGTAGGCCATCTCTGCATGGAAGTGAGGGACTTCATGGGAATTAGCTTGAATGTTGCTGGGCCAGATACAAAACATTGCATGTCATGACACTAGCTTGGCTGTTTCCATGTGACATTTCGCTGCAAGTGCTCAAAGGACGATGGTTCAGTAGGTTGGTCCATATGGGGCGAAGCCTAAGGTGCTGCTTGCAGTTCACCCACCCTGTGTTGGTGTCGCTCTGTACCCCGCCCTGACATTTGTGGCCATGGCCGGAAGATGACCTTTTTTGTCCATGCCATGCTCTAGTGCTGAATAATAATGCTATGGTGCTGTGTGCCCGCCACTCATGGGAACAGGCAGTGCTATTTTTAGCTGCTTGTCCCCAGCTGCACATCTCCAACCCGAGGCCAATGGGCAATTAGTGTTTGTTTCTCCTGGCAGGAGGCAGCGCCGTAACCTCCCTAACGCAAACGGACATCTGGACCCAGGCTGTCTTTGTCCCGCCCCGTGCCCCTGCTGAAAGGCACTATTCCTACCACCACGTAGTCCTTTCATCCACCTCAACCTTCATAGGTGTTCAGAAGCTCCTCTTTCAAGCATCTCCTACTCTTTACTCTGGGAACTACGTGACTCATTCCCCTCTCCATACAGTACTTCATGGCCTATTGTGGCTCCTTGGTAATTCTAGGTTTGATTTTCACAATCAAAGGGCCTCTTTGTTTGTTATAGGAGCCCTTCACTGTAATCATATGTAGTTTAGCACACAATATACTAGCTGCAAGTGCATTTTTTATTGAGGTAACATTAATTCACAAATATTTTTTCATTGTTGAAGAAAACAAGAGGATGGTTCGACAGTTTGTTCCATCTATAGATCGTGAGCCAAAATTTCCACATTTGAGGAGAAGACACAGGAATGAATATTAATGAGTATAATAAAATAGACTGAATTTATTATTGCTGTAGGTTAGAGGTTACATGATCAGTGCACAAACCAGTAATAACTGCAGCTTGTACACTTTTAAAAATGTAAAAACTATGAATTATGAGCCAAGAAAGGTTAGCTAGTCAGTGTTATCTAGGACATAAAGGCCTGTTAGTTCTTAGTTAACAAGGTGTACTCTGTTGTTTGCAAATATGAAACAGCGATAGGTACATGATTACACACTGGTGATACACATGGAAAAAGCTTTAATCTAAATTAAGACACATTAGGTGTCAGATGTAAGTATGTCAGTGATTAAAGGATATGTATTGTATCGGGCATGATGGTTACACAGCATTATCATAGATGGCAGCTGATAGTTTCACTTCTGCAGTATTTAAATGACTAGCTTGATCGGGCATGTGCACTGGATCAGAGAGTGAGTTAAATGTCACAACATCAGGAAGGCATTATTCTGTTACCACAACTGTCATGACTGAGAGTGGATTTCTGTTTTCATCCATATTAAGATCAATATTCATACAGGCATGTTTAATTTAGGGACTGTTTATGATTTCCAGCATTAAAGGGGGGTGTATGCTGAGTTGTAACCCAAGTTTGTCAATATTTCTAAGATAATAGATTATGGTATATTTGGCTGAGCAGGTATAATGAGTCAGTTTAGGAGTCTGCATGTCACAACTGCTTATTTAATTCATTTTAGTCAGGGCAAGACTAATTCAATCAAGCTTATTACAGCTTCTTCATGCAATTACCCTGTGCCCCTGTTCATTGATGGCCCTGCATGGAGATTGAAGATTGGACAGGAGGCTTACCAACCCCACAGAGACCTATAACATATTACAGTGTAGCTTGCCTTACCATATGGTTAACCAAGATGAATCGCTGCAAAATAGGAATCACTGTGCTGCAGCACCCACTGCACAGCACAGCTTTTTCTAGTAATCTGGTGTGAAATTCCACTTGATCAGGACATTAGAATCAATTACATCCCCACACAAACACAAAGCATTAACACCAGAGCACATTAGTATTCCATTAATCATCCTCATCATTAAAAGTGGTGTGGAAACAGCAAGTGTGCCTTGAACTGACTGGCAGAGTGTGTCGACAACACCGCCTGCCAATAATATGCTTTTATCACAGACAAGTCTGTGCAAGTAACCTTCGACATGGTGGACAATACACAGAGAAGAGCTAGCCACCAATTGTCTGTATGAAGGAAGAACTTGAACATTGGATATGGTGTTCGCCGCAAACCTCAGACCTCAGAAGATCATGTTTGTGTTAGCTGTTGTAGGTAAGAGTAAGCTAACTAAATGAAATGCACCACAGGCCAGGGGTTATATCAATAACAAATCTGCCTCATGGTGAAAAGCTCAGAGGGAAATTCTAATTTTAATACAAATCATGTTGGGCATTTGAGTTGAATTAACATGTACAACGCAGAGCTGCTACAGTGAAAAACATGCAGCATGACATTTTTGCATTGACAGCAACACAGGTGGCCACACTACATTTTTAATTTTCTTTTAAAAGAGCATACTAAAGCATTTGGACAAATCAGAAAGCGTAAGCAAAACCTGAGGAGAGAGACAGAGACAGAGATAGAGACAGAGATTGAACCTGTGGAGATAAGCTTTTTTTTTATTACTAAGCAAATCCTGGCAAATAATCGCCCCTGCCTCTGGATTTTGGCAAGACCAGCATAATCATCCCCACCCCCAGGCGTGATCTGCCACCTTTCAGGACAGATCCAAATAGCCTTCTACCTCTCTGAGCTGACTACAACCACAGACTAAGTGACGGCTACAAGGGGACATAAGAAATGTCTAAAAAAAATCCATGTGTCACCTTAAATGCGCTCTCCTTACTCAAATACAAATTATTCTTTTGGCACTATGTTGTGTAAATGAGAGGCTGGATAATGCTGACTAAAACCACACTGGCCCCCAAGAGCGGTGTCTTGCCTTGGATCCCTACCTTCTCCCCTACATTAGGTTATGGTCCAACACAGAAAATCAACCAAACATTACTTTATCTATGAAGACAATGATTCACATGTTGTACCTCTATGGGACTGGAACTTTTAACCCAAAAGCATTTTGAGTTTCCTTGCACATCTGCAAACGGGTGAAATATCAGCATCACCCCAACAACTAACCACTGCATCAAACATGACAGAATTAAATCAATCCACACTTAATTCCCTGAACCAAACTTTTGGGGCTCATCTAATCTCATGCACTTTAAGCCAGATCAGTGTGGTCCATCTGACTGAGTGGACAGCCCTGATCAACTCCAGGAACAATCAATTATGAATGCAGTCAGATCCCTGAGGTGATTACTGGCTACTCTCCTCTGACCTCCAGCGCAGTCAGCAGGCAGCCCCTCCCTGAGGTCTGAGCCCGACTACAGCAGTCAGCAGTCAAGCTGCCGACATGACGACAGCTGGCACAACATATCCACTTACATTACATTTGTGCTCAGGGAGCTACAGTGGAACACAAACATGTGTGCTCTATGTAAATATACACACACACAAACACACGCCCGTATAGACACAAACAGACACGCACGCACAGTAAAAAAAAAACATATGCACGCAGATACACACATATGGGCAAGCACTTACACACACACAAACACACAGTGAACATATGTGTGTTGAGAGGATCTAATGTAGGGAAGCATTAAAATCCAAGGTTTATAAATCTACAACACAGAAAATCTACACAAATCTGCTGTCACATGACAATACCCTCAATACAGATGAGATAAAAATAAATAAATAAAGGAAAGCTTGCTTTGTCATGCACAGGACAGTGCAACAATGACAGTGACGTGGCTGCTAAACAATGATAATGCATTTTCACTGTGCTGTCCGAGCCTCGAGGAGTCATCTTTACAGAGATTTCCCAGTGAAGATGGTGTTATGTAACAGTGGCCGTGGACACTGCTGTTCATATCACTAATGCCTCGCACCGTGGAAAGGCGGTCACGTGCCTTATTCAGGCCACATCCAGGCGCCAGCAGCAGCAGCAGCAGTGATCCAGCTGTTACTACAGCCTAGCTTCAGTCACCCGGGACCACGCTGAGCCATGATCCTCTCACACAACCCCATCCTTCACTGAGCAGCCCTGACCACCTCAGTCCAGCTGACTCCACTGGGCACTCATTCACACCAGCACGAGATGGGCCAATGCTTCACATTACCAAAACTACACAGTTCATCAACAATATGAAAACAGGATATATTATACACATGTGAGAGGTGGTGATGCAGCTCAGCTAGGCAACAGTATCCAAGTTGCTTCAGCATTGTTAATTTAATCACATAGGAGCATGCTGTTGTCAGAGACAGTTTGTCCCTGAATCCAACCTTGTTGCCTATTGTTGGCTGTGCTCACTATCTGCACTCCCCAAAAAGTAAGTTACTTATTGTATAACCTTCCCAAAGCTACACAATGCTCGTTTCCTTGACAACATAATTTTTGAGGATGCAGTCCTAATAGAGCCCCAATATTTTTTTTCATCCTGTGAAAATCTAAACAAACCATGTACAAAAGGTATCTACAAATCATTCTCAGCCTTTGCTTTAACCTTTCTCAAATGGAAAGTGGGCAAGCATCAGATTGTTTCCATGTGGCATAAAATCAGTGTGAGAGAGCTTTTTACTTGTGAAAGTCAATTTAGGATACTTTTCTGCAATTACTGAATCTGAACATGTCTGAATTGTCCCAATGCGGTAAACCCCACCCATCTGGTCCTCCCAGCAAGAGAAAACAAAAGCTAGGAATTTTATGCAAATATTATTTGACCCAGGTCAGGACCAAAAAAAGCTGAACAGTTCTCTCTCTCACAAACCCCCCACCCCCATCTCTCCCACATTTTTCTCATTTCCCTGCAGAACAAACTATTTTAACTTAGAAATATAGATAGCTGTGCACTGTGCATAGACAAGATAAAAGCCGCTTGCTGGCAGCTCAGGGGTAGCTGATGGAATGATGAATGGCGGAGCCTCCTTGTCAAGGTGGGCAGGTCGAGCTACAGTATGAATGGGAGTCTGGGGCTGGAGTACTCTCCCACGTCCTAGGTGTCGGTCGAGACTGACAGCCCTAATTATGGAACCTCTTCAAATGAGTGACCTTGGGAGGCAGCAGGAACACACACATGCACACATGCCTGCACGCACACCCACATACACTCACGCGAACACACACATGCACACAGAGGCTACATATTCTCTCATGCATACAGTGGAAATCACAGATCACAGTAACCTTCACTATCTATTCCCACTATCAGCCTTTTCTCTCATGACTGCCATCTATAGGATCTTGCCTCATTGCAAACTGATTTTCTGAAGCTGAGGCAGTTCTCTCCGTTGCTTATCTGCTGATGTCCCCTACAACCTATCAACTCACAGCGTACACACATGCAAACACATCTTTTTTGATACTTGAAATAACACAGGCAACATGTCAGCTAGTGTCAGACCCACCTGGCATTGTTAATAGGCTCCTGGTATCCTACTAGCCCAACACTGATGTATAATATACACAAATGCTTAACAAAACCCACATAAACAAATTAATCAATATCAGACACCCACTGTCTCGAAATTAGCATTTCACACTCGCATCTCCCACTCCTTAATACGACCTCACTGTCCCTAATGATTTCTATCAACTCGACACACTAACAAAAAGCCATTAACTTGCCCTGCATGTAGCCTCAACACAGACAGCGTTTGCACAGGCATGGCACTGATAACCAGAGCTAACATTAACCTCACAAACCATGTCATATCAACCACACACGATAAACACACTGCTCATGCTATGCCAACCGAAGTAGTCTTTCTATAGGTACTGCAGCGCATCCTCAATTACAGTAGGGCAGGAAACTCATTCAATCTATCACAGAAATATGACAGTGAATCTGTGTTGCATGCAAATGATGTGCAATGTCCTCATATAGATTTTATAGTGTCATCAGCCCGGGAAATTCAGCACTCCTCCACAGAACAGCTCTAAACAGGCAGATCCATGGGTCTGTGAAGAAATGCGTACAGATAGGGGGCTACATCTGTGTATCTAGGACATATATGATAAACAGATTTTAAATGTCTTGGGTAAAATGCCAGTGCAAGAAATCCTCTACCATGTTCTGGCAGCCGCAAACAGCCTGAGACAGCGAGGCATGTTATGATCATCCTTATTCCCACAGCAGCAGCAGCAGCAGCAGCACAGGGATGCTGCAGCAGAAGCAGTACAACAAACCCTGGATGAGAAAAACACAAGGCTTGACAGCCGACAGGAGACGGTACAGTACCTCAGCGGCAGCTAGAGGACCAGTGCAGAGGCAGCTGTTTCCTACTGGGTCGGATGGACAGAGCAACCAGCAGTGGGACCAGGACGATGGCTATGGCAGCTTCGTAGCATAAAATGGTTCATCAGTGCTCAGCAGAGAGAGGCGCAGCCAGGCAGCGCAGAGAGAGAGAGGGAGAGAGCGAGAGGGAGGAGAGAGAGAGAGAGAGAGAGACAGCCAACGAGCATCATTCAGCTCACACTACCGTGGCTGTGCAGCAGAGCACACACATCTACACGCCCCCTTTCTTCCTCTCTCTCTCTCTCTCTCTCTCTCTCTCCCCAGCTCTCGCTCTCTCACTTTCTCACACACGCACACGCATACACACACGCGCTTACTCACACAGACACAGGCACGCAGGGGTGCAGAGGCAGTGCAGTGCGCAGCAGCACTGAGCAGCGCTCTCTCTCTCTCCAGGATGTCTTTCGTCTTCCTTAATCAGAATTGGTCACTCTGTCTTATTCTCAGCAGTCACAGAGAATCCTGTCAATAGCCCCCTCTAGCACTGTGCTCCCCCATATGGCCAGTCCGCCTCCCCACCACTGAAGAGCAGCCATGATTGAAGCTGGCAAGGTCATATGAGGTTCTGCTGGCCTCTGGTGTCCCCCTTGTTTCTTCCTCCCCGCTCTGTTGCAGTGCTTCTCAGCTTTTTTGCAAGCTGATACTGGGACTCTGCCTCGCCTGCTCATGGGTCATTATGCTAAAGAGGCTCCCCTGAGGCTCAGCCTGACAAACCCTCGCTCACCGCACGGTGGGCCAGACCAATCAGCTATCACAAACAGCAGCAACAACATTACCATCCAATCACAGATCAGGAAATCAAGTGCAGTAAGGTATTAAGGGGGATTATTTGGGCCATCCTGGGTTTTTCCTCTATAGGGAGATATGGATGAGAGGGGCACATGCAGAGCGTGCAGTGTGGCTGCCCTCTCTGGTGGACAGTGGTGCTGCACACTGTTGTGGGAAAAGGAGAGGAGGAACAGGGCCCAAAACAGATGCTTTCCTCAGCTTGGCTGCCTAGCAACCACAGCAGCTCCTTTCCTCTGTTTAGAGCCTTCCCTCCCCCTCCAGCGGGACCCTCTCTGCAATCCCAATTGAGAGCTTATATTGCACAGTGGCTGTTTAACACTCAAGGCACTGCGACATCACACACGATTGATGTCAAATGTTCCCGCCCATGTCCTCTACTCTAGAGTGTAAACACAAAGGGAGGAGCTGAGCTCGGACAATGAGCCAGCAGCACACCTGACGTGTTCACTAACATCAAGTGCTATAGGTTACAGAGGGCTCCATGTCTCCTCTGGATTTATGGGTAAATTCATTAAAACCATAACCCAGTGCTGTTTTGTTTTGTATCTTGATAATAATGGACAACTAAGCTGTTCATTATTCTGCTTTTATTCTATAATTTATGGATGTAGATGCAATGAATGACCTTTAGACATTTGCTTAATTGCTTCTGATTCAATGTGACTCCATTAGAGTGAATAATGTAATCTCTGATTGCATAGTCTCTTGTATTGGCCTTGCCATAATACATCAAAGCTGCACAAGTCAAACAGCTTTGTGCTTTAAAGTTCATGTCAACTGGGAAAGTGCCAAGACTGAAAGACCACTTTAACATCAACGTATACTCTCAACATCAAGCTGCAGCTCATGTCTTAGGTGACAAAAGAGGGGCCAAAGCCCCCTCTGATCCTTCAAAGGGGATGATAGAGCAATGCAATAGATACACAAAGACCAGGTCCCTACAGGGTACAACTAACTTGCTAATGATGCTACTAGTCTTGTGATAGTTTTATAAAAATGTAAATTCTTACAAGTTTATGTGTAAGATTTTTTTTTACAATAACTCAGGAGATCCCTGCCGACATTAAAATGTTAAAGAGGACCAAACCTGTTCAGACAGCTGTCAAAAGTGAAGTCAGGAGGCAGAGGAGGAGCTACAGGCTTGCCTCAACTCAATTGAGTGGGACACTTTTGGAGGTGTGAAAAAGTGTTTTGACATTTCCTTTTGTGAAGGGTCCAGCATATCAACAAAGAACACTGTGAAGTACAACAACAACAAACCAACGAGCTCAGGCAAGTAAGACATCAATGTCATCAAGCAGCGAGGTACCAAGAAAGCAAGAGAGGGATACAGAACAGCAAAGAAAACAAGGCAAAAAGGCTCACCAAATGGCAATACAAAGACAAGCTGGGATGGCACTTTTCACACATTTGGAAGATGAGCTCAATGGATAATACTTGTGGGTTGAACACCAAGAAAACCTGCCTTATTCCCTATAGACCAGTTGCACTGATTTCAATGATAATGAAGTTCCTTCTGTGGCTGGTCCTGTCCTGCCTTAAATCGTCACTGACTCATTCCTAGACATGCAGTCCTAGTCCAGCAGTTTGTCTCCAGGGCAAACCACTCTGCGGACGATGCAGCTCACGTGGGCATCCCCCATGTCCTGGAACACATGGATACTCTGTGCTCCTATTTGTGGACTTCAGCTCAGTATTCAAGACAATCACCCCTGAGCTGCTGCAAGGCAACCTTAAACAAAGCCCTCCAATTGGTCAGTGGATCCTGGATTTTCTGACACACAAAAGACAGTATGTGAGTATAGATTCTCTGCTATTTTGTTGGCGATCACATGAGCCTCACAGGGCTGTAAGCTCTCCTTTCTTCTACTTCTTATACATCAATGACTGCACGACCAGTGACCATTTCTGCAAGCCGCTCAAGTTTGTGTACAAGCCCACAACAATAAGGCCATCCACCATTGAAGGGGTGGGGGCTGGCATCTTGGTGTGCCGATAACAACCTTGAGATTTAACACTCTCAAGACAGTAGAGGCTAGGATCGACTTCCACAAGGAACCTCAGGGCCATCTCACCCTGGTAAATGATGGCACTACTGTCAACGCAATGGAGGAGAATGTTGTTCCTGCATCAACTTCATCAGCTAAATGTGTCACAACATATCCTTGGCAAATTCTTCAGATCCATCATTAAAATCATCCTTACATCATCCATCACAGTATGATAAGGCTATGTCTTACTAGCTCTCCATCAAAAAACCCGCCTCACTCCAGAGTAAGAAAAATATAAAAATGATTGCTTTCTGCCCAATAGTATGTCAATCTGTTCACCTGGTTGACAACCGTCCTCTAGAAAATTATTCCAGTGCATCATTAGCTAAGCACTCACCACCACAACAGTTATTTTTCCCCACAGCAATGTCCTTCCTAAAATCCCACATCCAATAGTGCTCTCACACATTGGCACGCACACACACACACATGCTCACTCTCACACATCACAGACAGACACACCACTCTGGACTGACAGACTGATTAAACTCTGCTAATCTGCATATGGACACTGATATATGCTACTCAGGCTATCTATCAACCCAGCTGCATTTTGCACATCTGTGATCTTACTGCAGCCACAGACCCCTGTCATTTCGTCTCTGCACAGTGTTTATCGGCATTCACAAGTCAGTCCTATTCTGTTCAACTGGCTCTTGATTGTGAGTTTGTGCTGCACCAGACTACTATGCTTCCAGCCATTCACTACCCCGATCATTACTCCTCCCGACAATGTCAAAGCTGTTAGACTGGAACAATTCCTCATCTTTGAATGTACTCATGTGATGTGTTTAACGTCAGTCTATTCGCACATTGTACAACTTGTCTGCACTTCATATCATGTCCTGTTGGATTTTATTCTACATTGTGTTATCGTCTTGTAATGTGTCTCCACCAGTTAACCAAGACAAATTCCTTTTGCACCCTTTGTACTTGGCAAAATAAATTAATAAACTTAAAAAAAATAAACTAATTATGATTGTGACTGCGGCAGTGTTGCAATATTACAAAATAAGTGGGTAGATCTGGTTTACCAAAAACCTAAAAATACACTGTATGCATGTGAATCACAAGTGCGCATCTGACTCGCATATTTTTTTCCCTGTTTTTGTCCTGTCGCTGAGAGGATCTACAGACTAATGCAAAAAATGATGCAAACCTGCCCAAACGTAATTAATGCAAAGGGAACGGACACATGGTATATTCATGTAGTAATGCACATTCATGTAGTAGGCTCCATGTTACATAATGACATGTTAGGTAATCCCTTTGCAGAGAAATAGCTACTACTGCAAAAAAAGCCTTAAAATATTTTATTTGATTAATAGCTCCATCAATTGCATAAGGAATCAAACTGAGCATACAATCACTAAGGGCCACATACGGTCACATTTGTGTGTGATGAGCCTTGACGACTGCAAAGAGCTTTGGCTAAGGGGTGCTGGATGAGGTCAGATTATTGCTGTGGGCACCAACAAGTGTCGATCCTGCTGTTGTCCAGACACGACTGAATCAAAGCTTATTCATCGAAAGCTCTACTTTAGCACAGACACACAGGCAAACAGAGACCTTGCTCACCTTATCTCTGTCTCTCATCCGGCTGTTCTTCTCAGCTATGGCTAACCTTTGTCTTTGGCTCCACAGTAGTTCCCTCTGAGACTGTTTCAGGAGTTTCTCCACTTTGCAAGCCTTCTGGCAGCCCATTGTCCCCTGACATAAAAAAATAGATCAAATCAAGCTTTGCATAAATAAATAAAGCCAGACATCAACAGAATTAAATCTCAATGATAATGCTCCTCAGTTTGTTATACACAAAACCTACCATGACAGTACGGTTTGCATGCTTTCCCAAATGCCTGTCATGGTCAGCAGCGCCGGATGATGTCACCCAGCATGTTGAGATTATTAATATCTGTATTCAGCAGAGTTACATAATAAAGGATGTTGGATTATTGTCAGTGCACAGAGACAGCAAAGATGGCACAGCTGCCACATGAAATGCATGAAATAATAAAAATGACATTTTGGTGATTTTAAAAGGGGAAGGGTCACAAGCAGTTTATATTTTGTTTGAAGAATAAAGCACAGAAGTTGTCTAGTCTTTTGAAAGAACCTTGATCTCCTAGAATTTGTACATGAAATTCAATAACTGATAGAACTGGCTTGTTGAAAGCAACTGCATGCTTGGAACAGTTATGAAAAAACTTCATACTTTATTATTGTAGAAATTGCATAGTATGTCTGTGGAATAAAAGAATCAAGCCCTGTATTCATACATAGACTGATGAAAGGTGATGTAGGTGCAGTGTACAATAATAGGAGCCACAGATAAATGTAATGAGAAAGGTGGGCACTATTACCCTATCTTCCTTGTTCAATCTACAAGACATTCAGAGTTGCATGTTAGATTTCTCCATAGTATGTCAAAAGTGAAGAAGACATTTAGATTATCTATTAAGACTATACAATACACAAAATTCACAGATCCTCAAATCGTGACTGACAGTATATTGCAGATTATCGTAACATTATACAAAATACTGTGTGAAATTGTAACACACTGCTTGCATGCAGGGCCTGCAGGATGGAGGAAAAGCAATCCAATAGCAACTGAAATAATGCATTACTATGTTTTAATACCCCTGTGAATTACTGATTACAATGATAACAGGACATGCAACCTTCTTGAAGCAGAGTTCACATTGTAGAGGATGTGTAATTAAGAAATATGCAGAAAATCTCAGATGTTAAAGTAACACTTAAAGACCCAGAGGGAAGCAGTTCTGACAAGGAAGGCAGATGGCTCAACATTAGGATACTACTGCATATACTTTATGCATTCTTTATTTCAGACAATGGAAATCTATTTTCACCATATGCATTGTTGATGTCTTCCTCTCAGAATGATTTTGGAATGAATATCATCTAGGTAGTCTATAGCACATTTACACATAGCCTACATTTTAGACAATTCATGTATACAGGACCAAACCCACCTCTGATTCTTGAAATGCTGTCCAGACTTCAGCAGATAGTTTCAGTGGCGTCCCAATTGGTCCAGTGTGCTCCAAAAGTCTTGCAGTACAAACTGATAGCTGTGGGCTTTTCCTTCACCCTGTGTGCACTAATTCAATTTAGACCAAGTAAGTAGCCTACTCTATAGTAGCATACTCTGCATTTTACTCTTACCCTTTTAAATGAAGAGCAATAACATAATAGGCCTATCTCATACCATGCATGGCCGCAGAAAATTCTTTTCAACTAGTCTACAGTCCACTAATGTCATTTGAATTGCTCCCACATCAGTCAAGCAGTGTAAAGCCTCCCAGCTGCCTCACCTTGAGAGACTGCAATCAAAGTCTCTGCACTCTACATGTCTTTCTACTTCGTTCCTTCTCATTGGTCAGATAAACTTTCGGGTTCTTCCTTCTTTCCACTCCAAACATTCTTCTGTATCCTATTATATAACCTTGTTGGACTTTCAAATTTATAAGGGCCTTGAAACTGGGTTAACGTTATATCTGCACAGTGAAGCATAGTCCACCGAGATAAATAACCTCTTACTGCTCTTATTGTCCACTCAGCTGTACACTCAGTCAGGCAAGGTTGTGCTCGAGTTCTGTGAAAGACAGCAGCAGTTGATGAGCACTGAACACTGGTGGAAAGTTAGTTATAGGAGAAAGGAAAATGGCTCACTAGGCTTATAGCAAAGTACCCATGAGACAAGGGAGTATGTGCCCCTAAATATCTGGTTTTTACTAAAACACAGGCAAGGTGATGAACAAACATGTGGGTGTGAGGGAGAGTGGGTGAGTGAGTAAGGGAGAGAGAATTCAGTGGATTTAAGTTCAGTGGGCCTCTATTGATTGTTGATTTGATAGCATAAACTGGTTGACCACTAACGTTAGCCAGTTACACGGTGTCACGGACCCGTTAAGTACTCACATGGTACTCACATGTAAGTTATTTTTTCGTCTCTTTAATGTCTTCGTTTTTTCTTTTACTTGGAGCAGTTCAGCAGTACTTTGCTAGCTTGCTGACATAACTTAACCCTAGCTAATATTTGCTATGTTTGGCTAGCTCACATTACCTAGCTAACTATCGTATGTTGAATTTGAAAGACTAAAGACTTAACCTGTGTCTCCGAATAACTGACAGATGCTGGTGAAATATTGACCAAAACACAGCTGTCACTAATTATGTTGACGTTAAGAGAAAGAAAAACGGACAAGAGGAAGCTTCTCCTGACACACCTTTATGAAAGGTTGAAAGGTATTTATTCCCTCCAGAAATGGTCGTGTGTTCTAACTGGTTCCCATTGCCTTATGTTCCCTCGATGCAATTTTTCATTCACGTATTATTTCTTGTTCTTGTTCACTATTATGAATAAAAGTATCTTTGGAAGTAGCTAATGTTAGTCCATAAGCAGCATTTCATATGAATATGCACTGTCTGTACATGTTTGTTAATATACAAGAGGAATGGCCATCATCAGTTTAATATCATTATGTTGAGGGAAGATTGGATTGAGGGAACATTGGACTGTTTTTAGTTTGAAAAAATTATACTATATTGTTATTATTATATATGCACTCCGTTATCACCATGTATTATAAATATTTATCTGTGCTTCAGGCAACACATGTTTGTGTATGTAGGACTGATATCAGCCAACACACTATTTAAAAACATTTAATTTGTATTTTGTAGATTTCAGTCTAAATGAGTAGCAACACCCCAATGCTATCCAACACGGCACTAGACCAGGACACTCTGTAAGTCAGGCATCCCACCTATAGGAAAACTGATTTTAGGGAACGTTTTTCTAACCAACATTTTATGGGAACACTTTATTTTCCTAGTTCAATGCTGATACTGACGTCCCTATCAAGATGCCTATAATGTATCACTAAAATGTGTATCGAGTTTCAAATGATATTCATAGTGATGTGAAAATTAATGTATAGATATTAAATGCCTGGGCTACAGTTAATGTTAGGGTTAAGCTGAAGTCAGGGTTAGGGTTATATAATCTCTGGAAATACAACAATTATGCAAATGACACTTTGACCATCTGGGTTCTTCTGATTTGGGTCAGTACGGTTCTATGGAGTCACTATTCTCATCCTGAAGAACCCTCCTTTTTTCTGTGTATGTGCCCATTGCACCTGCCACAAATTAATCTTTATCACTGCTTTCCGTGAGAATAACAAGAATTGTGGATAAAAGCAGTAAAGTTTACAATTGATGTTAAGCAGTTTGATTTTCTTGATGCTCCACTGAATTTGCACACCTACTGTGGCATTGGTGTGCAAATAAGAGACATTTTTATTTGAAGAACAATTCAACGCAACTAGATGTTTGTTGCTGTTGTGTTTTGTGGAAGAGCAACCATTTCGAGGCTCATTTAATATTTTTTAAGTACCCTGCCTCACACACAAATGGCTTTTTTTGCACTGGTAAGTAACTCTAGTTTCAGTGTCCACTTCAATTCAATGTATCAGTTCAGTGTCCAATTATTAACAATCAGAGGAAAACAACGATTCTTTAAATTAGCACAAACATTGCTCATCCAAATAAATTGTTCATCACATCAATCAAATCTGTGTCCAAGTCTTATCATAGTTCACAATATCACTCGACTTGACATCTAGGATAACTTGTGAGGTGACCTGGAAACATCCTCTTGTACAGATTTTGAGGATGTTCACTGGCATTTCAGTCTAAATGCACCTCAGAAGTTTTCTTTGATCTAATTCAAAGAGAGAAAAGAACATGCCCTGTGGGGACCTGCTTCCACTTTCTTCACTAATCTTGTTTGGTTGATTACACGGAAGTCAACCGCTTTGTGTAAAGTGCTCATTAGCCCAGAAATAAACAGCACCCTGCATTTCCTTGTATTTACCTCCAAACAAATGGCATCTCTAAATGTTTGGTCTTAAAAGAGCTGGAAGAGACAATTCAGAGGTGTTTGCAGTTGAAAATATCTGGACTGATCCAATTTATATTGAGCAATCTTGGGTTAATAGGTTCAACAATCCCACCTTCAATATCCAAGTAAATAAATAAAATTGACAAACTCAAAAAGACTTTTTACTGTTTATTCTTTTACTTACAGGAGACTTCTTCTGATTCAATATAAAATACAAGATATAACTTAACAACAAACATAAAAAAGAATCAAGATGCATTGTATCAAAACATTAAAATGTGTGCTCTTGAAATAACATCAGCCAGTGGCCCTAAATTACAGCATGACTTTTACACAATAAGTATTCCAGTCATCACACACTGTGATTGTGATACATACAGTGAAATAAGTTAAGGCTTCAAATCAAATGTCAAAAAGGCACTCTGGGGCATAAAAAATTTGAAATTAAAGAGAACATTTTAATTGTCCAATAACTTGTTTATTTAATCTAGTGATGAACTCCATTTGTGTGATCGGATTTTTTTCCCCGCAGTTTTAACACATTTCTATTGAACCTCTAATTCTGATAGAGGACACAAATGGTCTGACATAACCATTTCAAAAGAAGTCCTGAGCTGTTATAGTTTTACATTCAATTCATATAGAACATACGAACATTCACTTACACAGGTCAGCACAAATTAATCTGTTGATCATTTATAACAACAATTTTACAATTTACTTTGTTTCCACGTTGAAAAAATGAAAATGGTATTCAGTTGCAGCATGAAAACATGGCAGCAGTAAGGAATGTACACCAGTGTATCTGTTTGATGTGCTGTCAGTGCTCATTGTATCACGAGTGACAGTGAAGGATGCGTGCTGACAGGGTCCTGCATTCTAACTGTGTAGAATTACACTGGAAGTAGTCTAGTAAAACTGTGTATTATGAGGTCTGATATTACTGCTATAAATACAAGTAGATCACACACATCATACTTGATTTGTAGTGGACAAGAGATCCTCTCTGTAATGCTGTTGGATAGTGGATGTCAGTCTTACTGTGAGCTGGTTTCCAGGTCAGTGTGACAGCTGCAGCTGACTGCTCTGAGGTTTTAAACAGTGAAATCCATCACGTAAAGACTCCAACTAATATGATGAGCACAAGGATGAAACTTGCAACCCCACACATGGCAAGATAGAGAAGTTTCTGTCCAAAAAAAAGCAGAAAAGAGAAGTCAAAAACGTACCCGGACCAATCTAGAAAAAATGTAGTGGAGGTCTTGTTGGCTAAGAAAATCAAACTATTAAAAATCAATTATAATATTCAGCAGATTAGAAGAATGAATGAATGATGTTTTATTTATGGCATGGAAATCATGTGGATGAAGTGCTGTTACCTCAGGCAATGATCACAGTAGGTCTCATACAGGGGGTTTGGTTAGTCCAACAGACAGCCCAACAATTAGTGCAATGACAGCAAGTAGGATCAACAGAGCAAAGGCAAGGATAATGTATGTCTGCCGAGTAAAGGAAATGTAGTTATTTGAACTTAAACTACAAAGAGGAATGTACAGAGACACAGCTTTAAGTAGTGAACTTTATTAGCTGAGATTGCTGTTTACTGAAGCTTATCATGAGATTGTTTTGCTGCCTTCTTAGCCAAGACACTCCTGCAAAAGAGATTTTTAATCTCAGTGAGGCCTTCCTAATTAAATAAAGGTTAAATTTAAAAAATCTTTGGACCATGGTATACTCTCTATTTTGACATCTATATATGTTTGGATTTGTGAGAAGCAGTGGACAGTGCATTAGCCTCTATGCCTAAGCTGTATCATACAAAGCAGGGTACAGTGTTTATGTCAACCAGAAAACAGCATTAGGAAGGAGCACATACCCTCCGGGATTTTTTCTGGTATCTCACTGCTTTTTTCGTCTCTTCTTTTGCACGGACGATGTATTCAGCTGCATTGGAGACATTGTTCTCAATGTTGTTGACCATATCACCCTGGAAATCATTGTCATAATCAGAATTTAGACTTTATTTAGACTTAATTTGTCAAGTACAATAAATGTGCAGGCATTTGTTGTGGTGAATCATGGTGACAAGACAAAGGGAACCTTCAGTGTGCATCTTCTTCCCGATGCAGTTCCTTTAAGTTGAGTTTGAGTTACCTGAGTCTCCACCAGCATTGCCATGTCCATGAACATTGCGTGGAGCTCTCTGATGCTGGACTCCAGACGAATGATATCCTGGTGCCGTGACTCTATCTCATTCAAGGCCTGTCGTGTGATCTGAGAATCAGAGATGATCTGACAAGAAAGGGCAAAGAGAGAAAGAGTGACAAAGTGGAATAATTTGTGTGACACTGAAGTGAAAACTTCCTGTTTGTGCAAGGGAATCAGACGCCATCTGAATAATCAAGGCTTTTGGCAGTTTTATACTTCCAACATACCAGTCATTCCTACTTGGTGATACTGTAATTTCAAATCCCCAAATAATTAGCTCCAGTTCCAGGGCCTGGCAGCAGTTTAGGTTATTTCCCCCAAACATTCACTGGGATGTTGACTTAATTCTCACCACTAGATGGCGTGAATATCTTTGAATCTAGACAGGGCAATACACAGCATGAGGAAACTTACATCAGAGGTGAAGATGGATGGATTTCCACTTTCCAGCATGTCCTCCAGCTCTTCATTGGTAGTCACTCTTCCAGCTGGAAGAAATAACAGGCTGTTATAATCCAGCAATAAATTTAGCACCATTAATGGCACTGCAAGGAAAGAACAAGACTGTTGTCTGTTTATACATTATAGTATAGTGGGTTGGTAGTGTTGTTCCTGGTTAGGTTTGTGTATTAAATCCTGCTGTGTGAGGAGAAGAGTGTGCTTCGTCGTGTCTAAACTGATTAAGATGACAAAAAAATACTGTCTCTGTTATT
The DNA here is from genome assembly GCA_900302615.1 of Holocentrus rufus. NCBI lineage: Eukaryota > Metazoa > Chordata > Actinopteri > Holocentriformes > Holocentridae > Holocentrus > Holocentrus rufus. Next base: position 21,087 of record OMLF01043652.1, read on the forward strand.
CACCCAGGGGACTCAGCAAGACACAAGGAGTTGTGATTTCGCTGCAAATAATGAGAGATGTTTTTATTGTTCAGTGAAACAGTAAATTAAGAGTTCATTCTAAAATGAGATATCCCTGTTAAAAACTGACAGGGGCTTTGAGAAAGTGCTTGCTGGCATAAAAGTAAAACACATCAAGCGTTACTGTTGACGTTGAGGACCACCCTAAGACTATGTTTTGAAGGACAGAAACATCTGTGGTTTTGAACTGTTAACTGATGAGTTGTGCGCAGGATTTCTTTCCAAAGTGGATATTACAACACTCTGCAGTGAAACTATATAAATCCTCGCAAAGCTTCCCAGAGCAACAATAATTAATGCAAATTAATTATCAGTGGATTCCTTTTTGGCTAAAGAAGAGATAAATCATAATGTTTAATTATGGATGATTATTCACACTCTGGTGTTACGTTTCTCTGTGGATAACAGTGGTTGTGTTTGTGACTAAGATTAGACTGCAAACTGTCTGTGGAACAAAGCAGCCCGGCGTCCCTCACAGAGATACAGCTGCTGAAACTCTATAAACAGAAAGCCCTCTTTTCCAGTAGCCGTCCCTCCTGCCATACAGCACCCTCCCCGGAGAGACGGGTCTCTGTGCAGGTGCTTGTGTCACACACGTTTTGCAATGGCTATTCCTCAGAGAGACACAGCCTACGCTTCCAAACATGGCAAAGCACACCGCAATTACATATAATCAGTAACAAGCAAAGAAAAAAAAGAAAAAAAGAAAGTATCACGAGTGAGGGATGTAAATTAATGCTGTAAGCCCTAGCTCACACCGACAAAGGCAAATGTACATGTGGCTACGTCAAAGACAGGTGAACTAGTGTTACACAGGCCTCTGAGCCCTCTGCCCGTTTCCCTGGCAACACAAACACAGCGAGGCGTCTCCAGTGTCAGGCTCTTCCGTCTGCAGAGTGGAGTGGCTGAGCCTCTCATTAATGCCGGCTACAGGGACTGTGGGAGCAAGTCCTGTGTTTTTTTTGCCATCCACCATTGTCTTGTGATTCTCGCATGCATAGAAAAATGTGTGTGTGTTGTACAATCGCATTGCACTTGCTGCAATTCTGAATTCAGAAAATTGGTACAAGATGGTTGCCTAGCTGCAAAGACAAACAAAATGAATTTGCTCAAAAAGGTATACTGAGATATATACTGAAATTATTACAACCAAAACGAAAATTAACAATTGTAATAGCAAGGCTTGTACACTTACATTCCTCTTATTGTTATATATAGTATGTTACAGTTCTCCACCATTTCTAAAATACACACATCTCACATTGTATTTAAGTCTGAGTAGGTTGTGCTGCTTCAGATACAGAAGCAGCACAACCTGCTTCTGTGTGCTTTTTTGCACATTGTCTTAATGCTGAACTGACACTTTTTATACTTTTATTCGTACATTTCTACTTGACACATCATAGTGTTAGAGTTGTCATTTGCTCGATTCTTATTTCCTGTTCTTCTATGATGGATCCTGCAGCTGTTTGCTGCTACAGCAGTTGAATTTCCTCAGAGATAACTGAAATTTGGTTTAATCTAAACAAAAGCTAAGTATAGGGGTGTGATCGAAACATAAAGAATTAATAAGCAGAAAAATAGTTATTTACTTTTAGGAATGAATGGGAATGAATTGTATGTTGAAAACTGAAATCCATAAGAAATCTGAAAAATTCCTTGCCAGTTCATATCTATTTATCAGCAGGTTTGGGGTCCAGAGGAGCTGAGAGGAAGCCCCTAGGTGTGGTCTGTTTCCTGGTTCCTGTCCTAACAGGGCTGCAGGATATTGTTTGTCACTCTCTTATCTCTTGCCTTAGAAGTTTAGCACACACAGCTTTGGCCCTTACAAGCTAATTCATGCTAAAGTTGTGATTCATTTAAAAGTGAAATCCTTCTTGTGTCTAAATTAGCCGTTCACATAAATATTTTATTTCTGTGATATGTCAAAAGCTGAAACTATTCTCCATTGCTATGCAAATGGTAGGAGTCCTATGGACGTGTGTTTTATTTGTGTTTCTGTCACTGTAAAATGGTTTTAGAATGACATAGGACATAGTGTAGGACATTTTTATAAATGAGGCTGCTGGTTCCTGTCCTAATGTGGGTTCAGGGGCTCATTATTTGTCACTCACTTATCTCCAGCTGTCTCTGGATCCTTCCTTTGCTCCGTTCCCGAAAGGACACTTGCGTCTCGTTGTACTGGGTCATGACCTCCACAAACTTCCTGGACAGGACTGTGTGCTGGGGGTGTGGGAAAAACACCATGTTACAAGAGAGGAGGGCACTATGCTTGAAATGACATTTCACACTGTGGATAAATCAACTGAGGATGTATTCACGATGCTGTCCTTGGGCATACATTGCTCCATAGCTTCAGAGGAAGGGAGTCATACAACATTACAGCACAGCAGAGCTATAAACATCTGTCATTACACAGCTGTAATGTGGTATATTTGAAATAGGCGGTCAATGTGAATAATGACTGTGGCAGGAAGTGTCAGTGTGGTTGGCTCATGGTTTGCCTTTTAGTTTAGCTTGAATGTGATCTTTTTATATGATTCAGTGCCCTACTAAGCACTAATTAACAGACTGCTAACACAATTCTGCCATAACTAACACTGCAACAAATTAATTTATACAGGCACTCGTGGTCTACAAGCAGGGTTTGAAATGACCTCTGCTGCTAAATCTTTGGTAACAGCCACACAAACAAGTAACCAAGGATCATTTGGAGATCCTATTCTGTTCAAAAACATCTAGCAAGTAAAATAATAGACATGGCTGGGGAATTTGAGGATGTAACTTGTGTATAGTACTTTATTTTCATGCTCTACAGACTGGGCAAAACTCAAAGATTCTGTTATCCCCATCTCTCTCCTGGTGTTTGTGTCCTGACCTGTGTTCTCTGGATCCGGAAATCAACAGAGGATCTATTAGCGATGTCATCCTTGGGCATACTTTGCTCCATAGCTTCAAAGGAAGAGTTACAACATTACAGCACAGCAGAGTTATAAAGACAATGGAACTGTCAATACAAAGCTTTAGTGTGATATATTTGAATTAACAAATCTGATGACTCCAGCACTTATTGTCTTAGTGTGGCATCATATCAACTTACATTTTAGTTTAGCCCGCACAACATTGGCATTTCCTTTAATATCGTTGGTCAACGTGTTGAGTTCATCCTTTGTTCCTTAGACAAAGAGATTGAGAACATGTCAAACCTAGCTTGCTAATGAGGAAAAATCATGTCATCCAACTACCCACTGTGGCTTTCCCTCCTGTAAATATTGGATTTAGGCCTCATCTTGTAGCTTGGCAACAGCCCTGTGGCAATACCACCGAGTCCACACTGCAAAAGCACAAGTCTATTATTTCATTCCATGGTGACCATTTCCACGTCATGGATTTTATCATCAAAAATATGGCTCACAGTTTGCACTTCCTGTAATGTGTTACATTAAACACAATCTGTTCCCCATAGTGTTGAGGTAATACTGGTGATGCTGTGGTACATTGTACTGAAGGGTCTTTGTCTTTGTCCTGATGGGCTCCTCAGGCCTCAGCTCAGCTTCAGCTCTGAACAGCTGCAACAGCAAAGCATCACAAGTCTGCCTCAAAGATAGTGTGACCTTATCATACATCTCCCAGATACATAGCTTTAAAGGATCTTTACAATTTGAAGCGGTTACTGTGTCAGTACAGTAAATGTACCATGTGCCATGTCTGATGTCATGTTATATTCCGTAACATCTGGAGAAAAAGACAGCACATTAAAACCCCTGAATTTGCTCCTAACAGAACTAGTCTAAGCCCACCCCTCTATGGTTTGAGGATCTGGGCAGCAGGGTTATTTCCTTCATGTGTTTCCGGCCAGGCAGCCATTGATTTACAATAGGGAGGAAAATAAAACAAAGGAAGTAAGACATTTGTTGCATTCTCACTATGCAGCTCCTGAAACAGAGGCAATAATCAAGAAACTTCAGCATAAATTACCCCCTGAAAGTTACAAAGATGCAAGCAAATAAATCAAAAACATGAAAAGCGAATGTGTCATGTTATCTCTGTCCTAAATGTTTCATGAAGGCACAAACTTACTGTCATCTGGGTTGGGTGCAGACAGTATCATGCTGTGGATCTTCCTCACCTGCTCCACTTGGTAGGAGATCTTATCAATGAGTCCCCTAACTTCTTCAACCTAGATCAATGATAATTCACACAAACAGAGTCAGTAACTTGGATTACTCCTGTCCCCAAACTGTGCACATCTTGGAGGGCATCACTTTGACCCACCCTTCTGAAAAAGCCCTCCATGAAGCCATCTCTGTCCACCGGCACTGCAACATCCTCCTCTGCTTGTGTCCTGCTCTGTACGGATGAGAAATATATTCTAAAGTGGTAATTGTGCAACCTGGCTACTCACAAGTCCAGGTCTGCCCTGTTAAACTAAGAAGGATATGCTTTACTCTACTTACAGCAGCTAATTCACTCAGGCGATCCTTCATCCCACCGATCAGTGCGTCTTCCGACCAGATTATTCTAGCAAAACACCCACCGGGTCATCCTGAAATTCTCCATATAAAGTTTAGCATGGGGCCACTGTGTTGTAGGCTGAAGTCTTGATGTCTGATTACAGGGCAGTTTAGCTGGGAGATACAATGTTGTATCAATGTTACCGGAATAGGAAGAGAACGCGTTTGCGGCTTTTGTAAAAAAAAAAAAAAAAAAAAAAAAAAAAGTTGATTCTAAATTTTAGTTGTGTCTGAAATGAAAAGCT
>OMLF01043653.1:5537-19457 GCA_900302615.1 Holocentrus rufus
AGAGGTTAGAGGCTCTTGCTACAGTCACATATGAGATTGGCTGAACATAGACTTTCCAACAGACATTTGCAGATGTTTAACACGCTTATAAAGGAGCCGCAGGCCCCATTTACATGCAGTTTGCTCTGCCTTGCTGCAACATCGATCACACCACCATTTACATTTTGGGGGATTTAGCCGATGCGCTAATTCAGAGCAGCCTGCAACCAGCAAGCAGGGGCACACAGCAGGAGACTTGACTGTTGTCTTTATAAGAAGAGCCAGTTTCTTTGAGTACCAAGCCAATTTCAGACTGTGACCAACACCGGCTCTCAGGTTCAGCTGCATGACTAGAAAGAGTTTCAGATTGGACTATGTCGCGAGGGAATGAACCACCAGGGCAAAAGAGCAAAGACGGTATTTTTTATGAGGACTAGTTTGCTTGGCCCCTTGTTTGTTGTGAAAAATAGCTCTGCTCTTATTTAAGTATTTACGTTTAAGTGTCGGCTGCATGCATGTTCACATCCCAATGGACCATCTAAGATGACCAAATTATAGAATAGTGGTATATTACAGTGTAAGTACCAGTACACAACTTTTGATCGCGTAAAAGTTTTAAGTCATGATTTCATATAAGGAAAAACATCAATCCTTCAAAGGAGAAAAGAAAACTTCTGTGAGCTGCGCTGCATGATCTAGCATATCACTGCTGTCCTATGAAACCCTGTAACTCCACTTTTGGAGATTTTACTTCGGTTGATAGATTACATGGTCTTCTATGGGCTGAGAGAATTCACTCAACAGTTCAAAAAGAGAGATTACCCATCCTAATAATTTTGCAATTTGACGGCCAAAGGTGTTAAAATAGCTAAAGTCTTCCAATGTTTCAATAAAATCAGTTTAAATTTCAAGCCAGCAATCATCATACGAGAGAGGCTGTGTTTTTTATTTTCAAATGGTGGAGATCTGATTTTGGAGGGAAACTCCTCACATTCTTCCAACCCGTATGAGAACATCAAGACAAAAGTCAGTCGTCCACAGACTTCAGATCAGAGTGAAAGTGGCGTGATGTCCTTCCACGCCTGAATGGGTACATAAGTCATTGATTGGAGGGTCATCAAGAAATGACCGTCTTATTCAAGATAAGCTGGCAATGCCCGGAGGATAGTCAGAGTATATCAGTAGTAGCTTAATGCATGATAAGCTGCAATTGATTCTTTGGGGGAAAATTGTGCAGCAGTTTGGGGGGAAATTATGTCACGTTTTGAGATTTAGAGCCCCAAATGTCCCAAGTAGTTGGGTCGTCCTACATTCTACTGCCAAGTCTCAAACCTTTGCACCAGAAAACTCAACTTCTCCCCTTTTTGCAGCGCTGTGACAACATCAATCAATGGGACCTGTAAGTTGGGAGACAGCTGACTTTCAACAAGTCCACGGGGCGACACAATGGTGCCTTTCACTTGGTTTGGCCTCGCCGTCTCCCAGCCTGCAAACACACAGTTAACATGGGGGGGAAAAAAAGTCTTCAAAAAATGCAGTTGATTATTAACTGGGATGCCAGTGTGTTTTCGCTGAGAGGAATTTCAACCATGCATTGATTATCCAGACTGCGAAGAGCAACGTTTCCCTCTTCACAGTCACATTCAGCTCCAGTGTGTAGCGCGCGGCTCACTTAGACACAAAAACGCACATAGAAACGCACATAAAATAACAATTTCTGTTTTTTTTTTTCCAAAACGGGAGACAAATATATTCATACTGACACCCCCAAAGTCTTCACTTCTTTGGGGCACATTTACAAACAGCTTGCACTGCTGCCTGGCACAGTGAGAGGCCATCCAAAACACAAGGCCCATTGTGATAACACAAGCTTGGGGTCTGTTTGCTGTTGACTAATGCATAAATACTACACTGTACAACATTGAAAACACAAACAATTTTCCTAATTGGTTGTAAATTTGTAATCCAATGACAAAATAAATGCAAAATTATATAAATTATTCCCATCAAGTCTTTAAAATCTAATCCTAATTGAGAATTTTGCATGTTTTGCATTTTGCATGCAAATATGCAATGTGCTTCATCTAATTGCAGTGTTCATTGTTTATGTGCCGTACCACATTAGCCACAGCCAATAACAACCACATATATTAGTGTGGCACAATGCCTCTGTCTTCTGGATGTAGGATGCCTTTCTTTCAGAGAGCATGTGCATGGGCCAGAAGGGCTGCAGGGCCTTCTCTGCCCAAAACAAAATGGCTTTGAGTGGAGTGAAGACCCCCATCAGGTCTGGGAGAAGGTGACCAGAATATTAAATATCATCCTCAGTGGATATCATGGCTCACGTTGTCAAAATAAAAGTCCTGCAAATATATAGATTTTTTTTTCTGGTCAGCAAAATCTTCTGTGTTACAGAAGTCATGAGACGGAATCAAGTGAATTTGCAAAAATGCTTCACATATAGTATAAACCACAGTTATGAAACAAGATAAAAGAAAAAAAAAACATTCATAAACCCACCCACTCCAGTGTTGGATTCTCCCTGTTTATCCTCACACTCTGTTCTTTTTCCCCTTCTAGTACCATTATGGATTTGTTGAAGTTATTTTGGCTGTGTAAACTTTTTTTTGGCACTCAGAGGAAGACAGGAATATAAATAATGCCATGTAAATAACGCACCAGTTGAATTAATGCTACACTGTATTGGGTAATGGTGCGTCATAATGTGTGACACCATCAACCAGTCTGGTTTGGGTGCTTCTGTTGACACGTGTTCTCCATTCCACACGTACTTGCATGTGAATTCACATGCACATATACACATACGTGTTCCCTGACACTTACTATCCATGATCAACCACACACCCAGCTCGTTTCTGTCTCACACACACGCTCATCTCCTTTTTTCTCACACTCCTCATTTCCCCCGGTGGCATCCAATCCATGCCTCCACTCAGGGAAATCGGTTCCTCCACATCGCTTCCGGCCCCTCCCCCTCAGGTGTATCCGCTCCATGTGTCCGCCAGTCCCAGATACTCTGGATTCTCTGCCGTGGGTGTCACAAAACCGTTCGCCTGCCTGTTAACGCCGCCGTCCCTCTCCGACTCCCCGGTGCCGTCCACACCTGCGGACCCGGCTACCACTTTGGCCTTGGCCACCAGGTCCAGGTAGTAGGGGTTGTCGAAGGCCGGGGAGGTGGAGACCCCGGAGGTGGTGGGGACCAGATACTCGGGGTTCTCCACGCTGTGTCCAGAGTTCAGGCCGTTGGGGAGGCGTCGCTCGGGTTTGGCCCCTTTGCGAGGCAGCGTGCTGGGCCGGTCTGGAAAGCCCGGCCTGGGATCCTGCACCTCCTGGTTGACGTACTCTGAAAAAGTGGAGAAAGGAAGAGGAATTAGACCAACACATGTCTGGTAAATGAGGCAATATGAGCAAAATCAAATACAATGAATACCTTTGACCTCAATATCGATGTTGTGGTGAAACTGTAGCGAGCTACTGACAATCATTAGTAATGTTGATATAATGACAAAGCAGGAAGAAGCACAGCTGCAAAAATATAACAAGTTGAGAAAATTTCCTCCCTTTACTGTAACTCAGCCTTTAAAACCAGGAAAACACTAACACCAATACCATATCATATTAAGATAACCAAAATCCCAGACAATATGTCATCTCATATCACAATGTCAATATATCACCCAGCCCTACTGTATTACATATTTCTTGTTATTTTGTTCCTTTTAGTAAACTTTGCAGCATTAGTTCTTATCTAAACAACCCAAAACACAACTTGTCATAGAAGATGCAGCAGCTGTTGATATAAAACTGTAGGAGATCTGACAATAGTTGCATATCATTGTATTTTTGGCTAAATGCACAAAAAATATTAATAATAGGGCAATAATTTAACAGCGACTATACTGTCCCCTATGCAGCCTGGGTGTAATTTTTTTTTTATGTATGATGTGCATTATCTGAGATGTTGTTGCTTGACATTTTGGGCTGGTGGTGGCGCTGTGGTCAATTAATCAGGTTTATATAGAAAACGCCAGACCTCAGTATCAAAATATGCCCTAAACAGACTAGCAGAGGTTCAGATACACACTCAGTATATATAACTATTTATCAGACATACACACGCGCCAACTCACCTGGCAAGGGATGATTGTGAATATAGCCGTGACTTCGTCTGGGTAGCGAGTGATGAAGGTGACGAGGATGATGATAAATGGGTGGCCCATCTGTCTCCAGATCATCTTGGCTGCCGCCGGGGTAGGTGGGGTCTTTGCAGTAGCGCCCGGGGCTGGCCGGGGGCAGCGAGGGGTCGTCCGGGCTGTCCAGGAAGACTGAGTCGGACTGGCCTCCGGCTGAGGTGCTGCGAGCGAGCGTGGAGAACTGAGGAGTCCAGAGACCGTTGGAGGTGCTCGCCCCTAACGGCAGGGTGGGGTACTGGCTGCGCCCCAGGGTGCTCACCGAGGGATACATGCTCCTCGGGACAGCGCCGACTGAGATCTCAGCATCTAGACCGTGATCTGTACTCTACAGGAGAGAGAGGCAGAAGAGACGTCAACCTCCAGGTCTCTACCACTTTTATTAGAAAGAGATAAAAAGCAATACTTAAAAAATGGGTCAGTGTTAAATTAATCAATGAAAACTGTGACTAAAATATTCGTCAATCACCATCCTTCTTTTTTCAAGCAAATGATGAGGGTGTACCTTGAAAAAGGTCAACTAAAACTAAATTCCTTGTAGTGAAGACTGACAAAACATCAGTCACTGAGTAAAGTTTGTCTTCTCTATCAGCCCAGTCCAATCATTTTCATGCACAACAAAGTTATGACAATGCCGGATTTGTTTTCCCAGTGATTGTCTTTTGTTTGCTAAAATTGAATAATATTTCCTCAAATTCCAGCACTAAATGTATTTGCAAATTGGCTTTTCTCACGCGAACAGTTTGACCACCAAGTTGCTTACAGTGTGAATCCATGGTAAGCCTCAGTGTATTATTTGATACAGATGTGGTATTACAAACATACAAGGCAAAGGCAAAGCAGGACAGATGGAGAGAGAAAGTGGAAGAGCCTGAGAACAAGCCACGACAAAAAGAGAAAGTCGTCCTTCCTCCCTCACCCTGTATGACTGGTGTCTGGACGGCCCGTTGGCAGGGGTCATGTCTCCCTGAGTCCTGGCGAAGAGGTTTGGCTGGGGGACCAGATACTCATCAGCATCCAGCAGGTCCCTCATTTCCCCTCCTTCCTCCTCCAGAAGCGTCCGGAAGAACTGGCTGTCCACCGGGCTGGACAGGCTCATCTGTTCATCGTTCTGGGACGAGAAGGAGGAATAAGGATTATTTCAGGGGGCTGAAATAGGCTAAAAGAAAGTGGGTGTGTAATATCTTTATTTAACCTTTAATTTGAACATGTTGCACCATTGACATAACAAATCTCTTTTTCAGGAAGCCCAGGCCAAAGAAGCCACATCACACAAAGTTTTGGGTAAACAGCGTAGATGAGCAGGAACACAAACACAGTCACATAAAACATAAACATGAAGTCAGTACTTGCGACATGAGAACTCGAGTGACAGATGTAAGGGCAAACACACCTGAATGACGACATAACGAGGCGGATCTCTGGCCATCGCACCAAAATCACTCACTAGTTCTTTGAACCTCGGCCTGCTCTCCGGGTCGATCATCCAACCTGCCATTAAAACATAAAATTCAGACTGTCATATTCGCCACAAACTATAAAGACTCTATCAGTCATGGGGTACTAAGGAAATATATTTCATCTGGCTTAGAAAACATGATGAGTGCTACATTTTTTTTGTATTCATTTTCAATACTTTTTGCCTGCATGTACCTATCCCTCTGCTTTGCTGATACAAACTAAACAGGAACAGACTGGATATTTATGATTAGGCATCTGAAATCAGTTTCAGATTAAACCTAAACACAGACAAAAACAAAAAAAAAAACAATATACAACATACAGTACAAATATTCTACCTACATTTGACCATGATCATGTAGACATCGATGGTGCAGATGAGGGGTTGGGGCAGCCGTTCTCCTCCCTCCAGCACTTCAGGGATGTCCCTCGCTGGGATCATGTCGTAAGGCTTCGCCCCGAACGTCATCAGCTCCCACACGGTCACCCCTGAGACAGAGATGGGTGGATACAACTGGATGAGTTTGATGTAAACAAGCACAAACTCGCCATAGCTGCGACCACGTACGCGCATGCATTCACGCACGTACAACCTCACAAACTGATGAAAAAAGTCTGACTGAAATCTGATGAGAGCGGACACTGACCGTAGCTCCAGACATCGCTCTGATGAGTGAACCTCCTGTGGAGAATAGACTCCAGAGCCATCCATTTGATTGGCACCTGAAAACAAAGTAACACGGGTTAAAAAACAAAATATACAACTTTATCAACACATATGGACAGAGCTTGCACACGTCATTTTAACTCTTCTCACACAGAAAATGCACCAAGAAATAAAAACACAAACAAGAAGTGGTATTCATGCTCAGCCACAGTCTTACTGTACCTTCCCTCCATCAGCATGGTACTCGGTCTCGTCTATATCAAGCAGGCGGGCCAGGCCGAAGTCGGTGATCTTGACGTGGTTTGGGTTCTTCACCAGGACATTCCGGGCCGCCAAGTCCCTGTGGACCAGCCGCACCTCCTCCAGATAGCTCATCCCCTACACAAACACAGAGAGACTGTATGTGACCCACAAATTCATACATTCACAAACATGCAGATCGATACCACATAAAATCACAGGAGAGAACAAAAATCAAAGAAACAAATCAACAACGGCATTGTGAGTCCAAAACTTTTGTTGTATTAGACAGCTGAAAATGTTCTGCTATCAGACTCCACTGTAGCTGTGCTGGAAATGTCTCCAAGTGATGTCACACCATCTCCATTTGGAAAAGTCCATGGGAGTAAGAAAAATTCACCACCAAACCAAAAATGGGCCCAAAAATGCAACGAACATCTCTAACAGCTGTTTTAACAATATGAAGTGGTTTAGGGTGGATTTTTCCTTTAATGGAGCCAACGACACAGATCTTACTTAACCTACTTAGTTCACAACACTTTTTACTTTATTATAATACTATTAATGGTATTAGTATGTGTAATAATCATGTTAGTATTAGTATTAGTAATAGGAGAAGTAGTTGTATTTGCATTTACAAGGGCATCCTCAGAGATTAAAGGTGTAAAAGTTGAAATGTTTCCTGTCTGCGTACCTTGGCTATCTGGACACACCAGTTGAGGAGGTACTGGGAGCCGATGCGGTCCTTGTTCTCCCTCACATAGTCCAGCAGGCAGCCGTACGGCATCAGCTGCGTGACCAGCTGCACTGTGGAGGTCAGACAAATCCCAAGGAGACGGCACACGTAGGGGCTGGCCACCCCTGCCATCACGTAGGCTTCCTGTGTGGATCAGAGAGAGAGGGAGCAATGAAATTTAGGCTTTAGGTTTCGGCACAAACTGTGTGGGTGAGACAGAAATATCTCATCCTGAAAATAAATAATAAATGGTGATTTGAAAATGATTAGATGATTAGATTTGTGAACTGACTCTTATTATTATAATCTCGCATTCTGATTACTGTTGAATGTATTTACTCAACCTCAACTGCAGAGGAAATGAGTGTGTGTGTTACTGTGGAACAGATGATTACCGGTATATTGATTCTTAATGCGTTAATGTGAGAACTGTGCAGGGAAAAGTGTGTTCTGGATGTTGTTTGCATGTGTGTGTGTGTGTGTGGTGCATGCAATATATTCAAAATTAGCTAGTTTGACAACTCACATCCAGGATCTCTTTATTGGCTTTGGGTGAGGTGTTCTCCCGCAACACCTTGATGGCCACTGGTATTTTCACATTTTCCCCATCAGGAGCCCACACTCCCTGAAAAGACAATCAAAACTCTCAAATTCAGACACTCCTCAACACATTCTGCATGTTTTCTCTACATAACATATAATGAAGTCATTGCACAGCTTGTAATAATCATTTTTCGATGATGCTCAGTTGTGTAATTAGGTTTTGTCAGCTAAAAGCAAGACATGAGTCACATACCTTGTAGACAGTCCCAAAAGCCCCCGCGCCCAGAACCCTGACTTTCTTCAGCTCAGTCTCCTTCAGGATTCGCATCTGGGCCTGATTGGGTGAGGCGCCGCTGGGCGTCAGAGGCTCCACCAGCTGCACACATGCAGAGAGTGGATAGGAGGTTCCGCAATTAAAAACTACAACTCCCAAGAAGCACCGCATTTTTCATCATAATGTCTAAAAATAATGAAGCACAAGTTTCATTTATTATTAGTATTAGTAAATGATAAGTATTAGTATCAGCGCCCACCTCGTGCTCCTGCAGGAGTCTCCTCATGGTCTCCTTCCTCTTCAGTTTCTTCTTCCTCTTCAGGTAGAAGACCAGCAGACCCAGCAGGATGAAGAAAAGCACCACTCCGCCCACTGCGGCGGCGATGGATGTGCCCGGTCTGCACAGAGAAAGATGCTTATGTTATTTCTGGATGTCCGAATTCAACCTGGTTCTTCAAAAGCGCCACAGCAATGAGAAAATCTTAATCCTCTGAAAAGAAATCACACTTTTGGGAAACACAGTTGGATTGAACTGGAAATAAATTCGAGTTGAAAATAAAAATACTGATAGCAGCTTACCCTGTTTTTGAATGAATGGGGCAGCCTCTCTCATCCTTGTGCGTGCAGCTGAAATAGACAGGGTGTGAAATATGTGAATCTGTTTTTGGTAACATTCGTATGTGTGTGTGCTTGTGTTTGCGAGGTGCGGGTGTGTGTGTCCACTCACGAGGGTGTACAGTTGGTGTTGCAGAGCAGACAGTGTCCTGTGGCGTTGCTGTACTTCCATATCGTGTGCTGATCCTCCTTCACACCACTGGGACAGTGATCCACACAAAAGTCGCCATCCTGGAAGTGTAGACACTCTGTGCACTGGTCTGCATGCTGGAGAGAGAGAGAAGTGGCTATATTTATAAAAGTGCAAACAACATATTTATGTGGGGGGACTTGCTCAGGATTTGCATGCTCAAAAATGCATCCACAGCAGGGTTTATTTTCAGAATTCATTTGGTTTGGCTAGGTGTGATTTTTTCAAATGAAGCTCATTTTTGGGATGAAGCCTGTTCAATGTTCCCACACACTGTTCTATGCTACAGAATGAAACCGGAAACATTTAGACACACTTGTGCATCTTACCGGGCCGTGACAGGTGGCGGAGCCATTGATCGGCCGACACTCTGAGTGACAGGGTCGACACAGAGAGCCATCTGTGTATTCACGCACAGACCTGCAACACAAACACAGAGAGGATGTAACATAACATCCATAGAGTCTGCCGTTTGGTGAATGCATTTATCCAAATCACCTGACAGAACCAGGAGAGTCGACATTTTCAGTAAGGGCCCAGCAGCAAATAACCTCCACTTTAACTTTTTGCAAATAAATACATTTTCAACTTGAAAAAAACAAACAAATAAATAAATATAGAGGACTTTTGCTGCTTTATCAAAAATAAAACTCAAATAATTTAAGTAGCATTCCAGTAAGAATACAGTATTTAGGCATTTTTTGGCTTCATCATTGGAATATTTTCTTTTTTTTCTTCGTCTATGGAAAGTATGAAGCATACAGAAATACTGTCAAAGTGCTGGCTCAAGCGGAAAATTGATAAAGACTTGCTCGATGTGAACTGCTTTCCCACTATTTATGGCGACAAAAACTAACCACTTCCACATGGATCTCCGTCATTTTATCTTTATTTTATGCCGTTTTTTAAAATCAGTACACACACACATCAATCCAGTTACTGCTGACACTGAAATTCTGATTGCGGAGTCCCCAGTGTCTTTGCTTTGTCCTTGATCTACAGCTGCTTGAGGGCACAATTGAAGTTAAAAGCTTTCACATTGATTTCCTGCTGCTTTATTATTTCAAATACTGGCTTATGGTTTGACATTGATTTTTCAATCACACAACGCCCACGCACAACTACCTACATTTTTATTTTTAGTGGTCAATTTGTTATGCCGTGTTCATTGGAGCTTTTGTTTATCATCTTGCGCTGATTTCCCCTCCAACGCACTCCCACTTTTATTTGGAGCATTTCCTTTTAGCTTTACACTGTTTTCCGACACCCACACGTCCTCTCTCACCCCTGAAAGATGTCACACTCCTCCACACACTCAGTTCCACGTTGGAAGGTCTTGCAGGACACGCACTGGCTGGGTCCCGGGCCCCAACAGCCCCCGTCACACAAGGGGTGACAAACACGTCTCTCCTTCTCTGTAGACACACACACACACACACACAGATGCTCACAATGCTCAGGTCCAGGTTGCACTGCAAGGGCAATTTGCACGTCTTATTTTATTGCTTGCTGGAGACGACATCTTGCAGAAATTATAGCACCCTTTCAGAATGCTGCAGTCTTTATGCCACCTTTAAAAGATCTTATACTTTGTGTGCTGCAATCACTTCACAGAGTTTATGCCCCTGTGTCGTAGGCTGTTTTAGTTATATAGGAAATGTGCATAAGTGTGAATATTTTCGCATACTTTTATATGTTTTTTTTAGTGTGTTAGTGAAGCTTTTATCCTTAATCATTAGGTGTGCAATCACACCTGACTGCCTGCACCTGTGTAGTCAAATTATAGGAGTTGGTAATATATCTTGGTTATGCATACTGATGCAAGTGCTACGACGCTTTGGGTCAGTACTTGGTCCCTTACTCGTTTTAATGCACATTAATGATCAATATCTTGTATCACCAAAGATGATGGGTTAAGTGATAAACAATGTGCCTTAAGAAATATTGTAAGAAATATACAGCAGGGAAGTGATACCATTTAATTTGAGAAACATCATCATTTGCAGGTTGAAAGTGGAAAATGGAAAAAATGACGTTATGTCCTGCCTGGGTGTGTTCACCTACCACACAGCTGGGGGTCCTGGTTGTGGTTGACGATGCGGTGGGGTCCCTGCGTGGGGTGGAGGAGGCTCCCCCAGGGCAGAGAGGTGGTGTAGCACAGCTGGGAGTTGTTGTGTAACAGGACCAAACCTCCACTGACGCTGCGCAGCGAACGCAGCCCCAGAGAGCGGATGTGCAGGTTCTGGACCGCCAGTGAAAACACTCCCCTAGGAACGAGGGAGAGGAGCAGTGAGTCAGCAGGAATCAGTCGTGGGGTTAATTATCTTGATTTGGTCAATTCAAGAAGTGGTTTTCTTCAATATTTAAAGACTGAAGAGGTTTTGGATTGGATTGAGTAGGCCGACAAGGAATGCTTCCACTCCCTCTTAACAAGTCAACATTTAGTTTCACTGTCTTAAAATCTTACTTTTCTTGAAACAAATTTAAAAAACTTCCAGTGGGATGAGAAAATCACTTGTTTCCAATGCAGTGTCAGTTTTAGGAATTTTGCTAGGAACAAGTATAAGGAGCACCTCAATTAGTTCAACTTTAACCTGAAATCCTTTCCTAATAAACTTTTGACAAAGCCTATATGTGAGAAAGCACAAAAAGCAGGTTTAATAAGAGACAGAGACCGAATTTTGGATGTAAGTACAAAAACTGGAGCGGATAATCAAAAAAAAAGAAAGATGTTTTCAGAAAGGTGGAGATATAAGAATTATCAAAGGTGGACTGGAGAACATGCAACTGTAAAACATCAAAACTGTTATTTTCACCAAGGGGGCATGAAAAGACACAACACTTAATCGGGTGTGAGGTAAAAGAAATTACGCTGCACATGAAAACCTATGATGAAAACCACTAGAGAAGGTGACTGATGAAAATCAACAAGGTAGGCAGCGAGGATGTCAACAAAGTAATTAGACTGCTCCAATTACCACAATAACAGCCTGCACCGTCTGAGCGTATTGTAAAATGCTGGAACAGTCCCACACAAAAGCAGCATACCTAAGTCATGAGTCAATGTGGCCTCGTTTTAGCATGCTATGCTAGCTGGCCTCCCATAGACTGCCACTGTAATCCTGGCTAATGTGCAGCGCTGTAGGTTTGAGCAGCAGCATACTAGTGAATGATTAGTCTTTATAACCCTGAGGGCGAGTGAATTGCCTAAGCCGAACCACAAGGAATGATGGGAAATCCAGACAAATAGGTAATCAGGGAAAACAGAGCGCAAGAAGAGAAACACAGGATATGGGTAGATGGAGAAAGACAGATATAATGGTACATCAACAGTGGCATATTGTGATACCGGCGGAAAACAGACATCTAATGACCTAAGATGGCACCCTGTTATCTGCTTACAATTATGTTTTGCATCTAACCCTCCAAACAAGACAAAGACATAATACATAAAATCACGACGCAGTAAAACCTGATAAAGGACTATAAAAATTTTATCATAGTCATAGCTAAAGGTGAATGATACAGGGCAGGAAAGCTAATATGCAGACAAACAAACACAGAGAGAAATGATAGAAAGGTGACGGTGCAGAAAGTAAAAGAAATGGAGTGACAGATGGCTTAAAAGCAGTCTTACTTGTAGAGCATCCTGCCTCGGATCACCTTCAGGTTCTCAAACACGCTCAGGTCAGTCCAGTTTTCGGGCCAAGCGTCAATGTACAAGTAACCTGCAACCACAGATCAGCCTGGGTTACTAAAACATTTTTATAGAGGACATGCAGGTGGTATACTGTGGTGCATGCAGTGACATCACTGACATGTGCATGCATGTACAGGGTGTGTTAGAGTATGTGTGATTTTATGAATGAGAGCCTCAGCGTTCAGTACCTGTAATCTCCTCCAGGTTCTTGAAGGCACTCAGCTGTGCAAGAGTCAGGCCTGATGTGTTGGTCATCGAGTCCCTGCACAAACAGCACATAAGATAAATATAAATGACTATTTTGCGTGTGTATGACCCTCTGTTCTGCTAGCCAGCTACATGTTAAAATCCCGTTTCCAATAATTCCATGTTCATTATAATACTTATATCTCCAGCTTGGCTGCACATCCAAATTTTTGTTTAGATTTCACAAAAGAATTTACACACTTTCACTGCACGTAGTTGGCACGCAACAGGAAATCATTTATCTGCCATGAAGCATCTCTCTGCTACGTGTCATGCAGGCTGACCAGTTAACTTTTACTAAATGTCTGAAGGGCAGCCTGGTGACTCAGCTGGCTCGGAAAGTTGGCTGGATTTACTAATAATCACAAAGTTTGCTGCCAGCGCATCTCTCTCCTTCTCTCTGTCTCAGAAAGTGGAGAATGTAACAGACACATGAAGGAAAAGGGAAAAGGAAAGAATGATAATAATAATAAAATCTGTTAATACCGAGTAAATTATGTGCTCTACAGTGTGTGTATAAATGCATTCATCTGAGAAGCTCTATGATGTCATATCCTAAATTTATACACTTGTACAGTTCACATACATAATATTTAAGCGTCTAAAAGTAGGTTTAAAGACATGTTTCCACTTATTTTGCCGTAGCCAAGCAGAAACTCTCTCTCCCCACAGTACACTGTTTGGAAAAGAAAAAGGAAATGCCACAAAGAAAAAAGAAAGAGAGAAAGAAAGACAGACAGACAGATAGAGAGATAGACAGAGGGAGAGAGAGAGAGAGAGATAAATAGATAGATAGATAGATAGATACATAGATAGATAGATAGATACATAGATAGATAGATAGATAGATAGATAGATAGATATTAGCTGGAAAAAAACAATCCCAATCTGAGTGTTTGAGGTCACTTTGAGTACACTCTGATCTGGAACATTTTTGGCCTGGGCGGGAACTTTCTGCTTAATTAATTTAAGGAATCCTGCATGTTGTCCAAGTCTTACTGTATTTATCTACAGCTAATATCTGCAGGGCCGGACAGGACAGTGCAGCTCTCTAACAG
>OMLF01043655.1:0-12043 GCA_900302615.1 Holocentrus rufus
CACTGTTCCCGGTGGGAGAGCGCCTGACAGCTACCTGAGCTCACTCTCTTTTGTACTGGGAGTCAGGGGAAAAGAAGTGTGTCTCTGCGTGTGTGTGTGTGTGTGTGTGTGTGTGTGTGTGTGTGTGTGTGTGTGTGTGTGTGTGTGTGTGTGTGTGTGTGTGTGTATGTGTGTGCATGCGTGCGTGTGCGCAAAGCTATCCATGCGTGCATCTGGATTCTTGTGTATTCTTCTCGAGTGTGTGTCCAGTGTAAGCATCAGGTGTCACACACAAACACACACGCACACACACACACACATTCAATCACATGGCCAGGAGCTTGTAGGCAGGCCTTGTCACGGCTGGCCCAAAGCTCTGCCTTCAAATCACACCATGCTCTGTGTGTATGTGGATGTGTGTGTGTGTGTGTGTTTGTGTGTGTATGCATGTGTGTGTGTGAGAAAGAGGGAAAGAGCGCGCGTGTTGCTTGCGAGGTGAGAGGCGAAGCCATGCGAGCGAAGCGACGAGAGGTGAAATTCAATCGGGCTGTGTCGGACGTGTCCGACAGAGAGGCTGTCTGATAGTATGACAGGAAGAGAGAGAGACAGAGAGAGACAGAGAGAGAGAGAAGGGGAGAGAACGAGGAAAGAGAAAAAGAATCAGTGAGAGAGAAGGAAGGGGAGCAAGAGAGAAAGAGACAATGAGAAAAAAAACACAGGAGACTGAGGGTGAAGGAGAAAGAGTGAGAACGCCCAGGGGAGAGAGCGGCTCCGAGTAACAACGAAGGAAACAGAAAGACAGAAAATATGAGCAAGAATGATGAAACTAATACATGTTTTGGAGAGGTTATTGATTAGGTTCTGTTGTATAATGCACGTTTTCAAACCAAATGATGTCAATATGGTATGAATGTATTAACTGTTAGTTTACAGTAAAGCTAACACAGCTATTGAAGCGACTGAGGAAGAACAGACTTCAACAGATGTCACAAGTCATGTCGTCATTTGTCTCCGATGTGTTAGCATTTCACAGACGTCCGGATCAAAACATAGACAGTCTACACAGGAGAAATGAATGGGGCTTATTTGTTTGGACATTTACAACTAAGCTAAAAAAACATTTTTGTAACAAGAACACAACGGGCGTAATTTTAAAAAACAACTGCTAACGGCTAATTGGTCAGCCACTCATGATGACTCATCACACATGAGCTTAGTTGTTGTGATTCTCTTCCCCTTAATATGTTTATTTTCAGGTATTTTTTTATGGCTCAGTAGCGAGCGAGAATGATTCCAGTCATAAAATTAATGGGAGAAATCTGTCACAGAACAGCTAGCTACCTTTTTAAGATGCGTGCAGTTAGCTTTTTGTTAGCAAAATCATTGGTTGGAAAACTACAGCAGAATTCAGTGGATCCGCTCCCTTTAAGAGAGAAATGTGCAAATAAAAATGTGACAGGGATGACTATGTGAAAACTACATGTATTTCCCCTTTAGAGAAACTGTGTTAGATATGGAATTCCATATTTGGGCAAAGTTACGTCAGACTGCTGAGGTCTTTTGGGCAAAGAACAATCAGGAATCCAAAAAATAGAGAATGTGACGGGGCAGTTTGTAACCGGATCTCTACTACAATGTTTTCCTATGGGAAAACCTCACTGTAGCCTCCAGCTAAGTTGACTGACAAGCGCTGAAGGACTGACAAAAGAGTGACACCAGAACTGAGGGCACTGTCAAAGTGAAGGTATCAAGTGTAGGCACCGGATCAAGTTGTACACACTGCTTACTTCTGTCTGCACCACCCCACTTCCTGCAACATCTACAAAGAGCAGAGCTTCCCTGTCAGTCAGTGTGCTGGAAGGGACAGACTGTCAACACGAGCACCTTAACGGGAAACCCATCAAGGCTCTCATGAATACAAAGACACAAATACAATGCACACACACACAGTCAAAATGCACTGCTTGAATCCACAATTTCATGTGTGGAACGCTGAGGTTTAACACGGGGCTTGAAGTGACAGTCTGCAAGATTTTCATATAAATAAATGTTTGATTTGCTACTTTCTGTCATGGACTGCTATAAAACTGTTGTGATTCAACATATTCAACCAGACTCATGAAAGCTTGTAAATTTGCTTCTCTAAAGACTGCTGTCTTTCCCAAGACAACCCTGTGGCATACAGGAAGTGATGCGCTTTACATTTCCACTGTCACATACAAACACTCACACATAATCAACGAAAAAGATGTTACAGTACTGGCCTCATTGACAAGTGAGGGTACTACAGCATCAAAAAATTATTTAAAAAAAGGACCAGGTACATCACTTTAGTCTGGTCCAATCAACATGGGCGTCAAACATCTTCATACCTAAGAACCCCAGGCAGGTCTAACTTAAACCACAGAAACAAGATTGATCAAAAGACAATGTGAGAAATTTCTTCTTTGAAATGTCTTGGTACATAATTCCCTACCTGTCGACGCTGTAGTAGGCAGGGCGATAACCACAGTGGGGGTGCACAAACCTCTTATTAAAACAGCCATATTCTCTCATTGTGCAAAGCTTTAATTGAGTGAAATGAGACTGAAATTTAAGTACACATCTTTTTCCTGGGGAGCCCCTGGTGGTTCCACGACCCCAGTTTGGGAGCAGATATGAGATCCCATACGGTGCATGTTTTGTTCCTATTTTCAGTGTTTTATTCATAACATCAAAGTGGCAAAATTGAGTCTTGATGTTAATTCAGAAATGATTATGAATCAGAACAAGTACAATTTGATGGACAGAAAAAATACCACTGGCAGTTACAAGTAAAATAAACCTTCTATGGAGAAAGGGATCTTTGACAGCAACTACAAATGAAATATGGTAGCCAGTTTTTTAATGACAGAGTCTGTTAGGAAGTAACTACTTGCACAAATTACTGATAACGTTGCCATGAAATTTAGCTTTGAAGTTAGTCTTTACCTAGTTCCCCTGGCTACAAATGCTGTTGCACACCCTGTTAAGAATTCATCACGATCAGTTTCCACAAGCGTCCTTTATCCACCTTTTAGCCAACTTTATGTGGATAATTAATTTGTGATATTGGTTCAAACTAGGCCATTTATGTGTCCCGCAGATTCAAGGACTTTCTGTTGGTATGTTTTGTTTTGCCAGTTTTAACAGAAACAAAGTCTCCGTTGACTTAGCTTATTATCTTAGCTTTGACACAATCACAACTGACAGTTTGCCACAGTTTCCTGCTGAACTCGATTCCCTGGGCACCTTATAGACAGGTGACAGAACACTTGCTGTGGGAGATGGGATGGTTACCATGGTTACCGTGGTATTTACTTCTGCTATACTCTGGGTTTCATGTGCACACAACATATGGCGGGTCAGGCCGGCCTTTCTCCAGCTCTCTTTCTTGGTGTTGGCCTTGGTCAGAACCAGGTTATGTGAGTGCACCTTTTCTCAGTTGATGCAGGGCCTGCTCTGCTTTTTCCCTGGGTTAGATGTCCTGTGCAGAGACGACTTAAGTAGTATGTAATGTATTGTCCCAAATTCCATGGCACAAACGGCCTAAAGGTACACCAGGGCCCATAAGTGTTCCCCAGAAAAAGATGTACTTAATGTGGGAGGAATACGCTTGGCCTTTTGGGATCATTTTCCCTTTTCTTTGAGCTGTGAAAGTAGCATACATTTTAAATGTGTCAGCGCATGTGTGTGTGTGTGTGTAATGTACAAAGCCTACTCTGTGGGTGAGTCCTAACCAGGGAGTAGCTTCCAGCTGAGCCGGGAGGACGACAACGCAGATTATGAAAAATAGATGCTTTTCTTATGATGGAGCGGCTGGCTGCCTCACACTGTGTGTTGTCACCGAGGGAAGAAAAGTATCGCTGATGGCCACTTGGGGACGGACCTCGACATTCTGGATTTATTATACACCTCAAAAACCTAGGAAGGTGTTTGTGCGTGCTGTTGTTCGCTCTGTGTGTGAGCACAGCAGCTCAGTTCCAGCATGCTCGTGATCCTTTATGTCTTTTTGAGTGCAATGACATGTCCGTGCATTTGCGTGTTCTTGTGGGCATGTCCGCCAGTCCATGCAAGTGTGTAAGGTAATCTCCCTCCAGCCCTGCAGCGTTGAAAGCTTCAGCTCTTTCACTTTTCCATTCTAGCCGGTAGAGGCAAATCCCATTTGGGGGAAAATGACAGCATGTCCGTTTTGTCAAGGCGAGCGTCCCGTCCAGGTAACGCTTCATTCCATGTTTGGACGGCTCATCCATTAAATGTGATACAGCGTCAAAGCCTTAAGGATGCTCTTGACATGGCAGGGCATGAAGGGAAAGGGATAGCATGGTTGTCATTGGAGCCGTGGCAAAACAATGTCATGGCTTTTAAGTTAAAGTCGAGCATGGTTCTGTGGTGGAAATTTTCTGGCAATTCCATCGCCAGTTCTGAAGGTTCAAAATTTAATAGGGATCTGAGGATGATACACATTTCGATGCCTTTCTCTGGCGAATCAAAGCCTGTGTCATTAAACGCTAAAGTATATTCTTTTCTGTGTAACCTCTGCATGTTGTTCTCTGGTGTCAAGCGTGGGCATTGTTGGAAATTTTAATATTGCAGCTGCTTTCAATGCATTCAATTTCAACACCACTCTTGAAATAATATTCATTTTGATACCTTTCTTTGGTGGATGAAAGCACATTTCATTATACAATAGAGTATATTATTGTCTGTGTAACACTTGTGCATGTTGTTTGCTTTTCTAAATAGATTCAGACTGTGCAAAATTGATTTTCTCAATAAATATGCCCCAAAACGAGTAGTTCCCATCCATCACCTCAAAGCTGTATCTACCCTGTGAAGAAAATATCCCCGCAGCCTGGGTATGCAGCGAAATGCTCTATCAGTTTCGTTGTTTTGCTGCCGCGTTGCATTTACCTCAAACAAAGTGAAAAGGGGAGAAATAGACTGTTGTGGCGAGCATGAATGGAATCATACCAAATAACGCTTGATAGAATCGCCTTGACAAACCCAAAATGCCTAGTTTGGGGAAGGAGCACCGTTCTCTGCACCAGGGGGGAACCAGGTGGGTCTTTGAATTATTTCACAGCATTCCAGTTCGGCTCAGCTGGAGAAGAGGGGAGAAAAGGAGGAAAGGGAAGATGCACATAAATAACTAACAATCCTCTCCCTGAACTTTACACGGACGACGAGAATAGCATCTGAATCGACGGGAAGGCCGGGGCGGTGAAGCGCAAATGGCATTTGTGTTGAAGTACTCGTTCAGGTGAAGACTGTTTCCCCCATCATCCGATTAAATCTCCGAATAGTGTCTTCGACGTTGACTGACGACCTTTTGGCTGTCAGGAATTGGCGAACAGAGGTTGATGGAGAGCGACGCTGCTCGGTGGCATCAGAGCGACACTGCATTAATGTTAAATGAGTCTAAATTCATTATGCTGTAGCACTCCTTGGGGACGTCTTCCACTTACTTCCCAATAAAAGGAGCCTTTCTTTTCAGCTGACGCTAAGTAATACAGATGCGTTCCTCGGCCAGGCAGCTTTGGTGAGGCCACCGCTTAACAGTCCCCATCTCTCTCTCTCTGAATGGGAGGTACTCTCTCTATCTACGTTGCTGTGCCAAAAGGCCTTCGAGGTGATGGGACAGGTTGCCATGGCAACAGCTGGTAATGCAACCGGCACAGAGCAGCTTGCCTCATCTGGCTGAAAGCGGAAACTTCCCACCATGCACACAGGTGGTTTACATACATCCATACACACATAAACACATATACATTTGCTGCCTCAGTAAGAATACATTGCCTCCACACGAATCTCCATAAATTCTTGCCAATACTTTTTATTATTTAGTTTTCATTTGCAGTGATCGGGCAATTCTCCTCAGCGCTTTTCCTCCACTCGATGCTTTAGGGGTGAGAATCTCATTTTGAAAATCGAATTCTCGCCACTATGGCTGCGCGCAATAACAAGGCCATAGGTCTGTGTGTGTATTGTGTAGGTGTGGAGAACGGCGGCAGAGAGGCGAGGCATTGATTAACACTAGCCAAGAAGTTTGCTTCCTCACTTGTCAATATCATTATTTACAGCTGAGAGTCGAGGGCCCAGAAGTGACGTACTGCGTCCCCGTCACGAAAAATAAAGAGACAACAGCAGCGGGCATTCTGTACCTGGTGCAATAACTGAAGAAACAAAGCAAACCTACAAGGCCTCTATTGATCCCCAGTTAGTGGCTCATGTGGGACCGATGCAGTCAATTATTGATCTCGCTACAATCACACAAGGCCCAGCATGAAAAAGAGGAAAACATCTGCATCTCAAAAAGGAACAGCCCACATTCCCGGCTCAATAAGGGAAAATCACTCCTTTAAAATGGTTACATGAAAAGAAAAGGGCGAATGGAGAGCCTTTCAGAAGACTTTCTGTTGAAAACAACTTTTCTCTTGTCCTGCTTTCCCAGCCCAACCGTTCTTATCAGGGCAACGGCAGAATGAACAAATTGACAAAAACAAACTGTAAAGAGCTATTCGTTTATTTCTCCCAGCGTTTGGCTGCAGTTCTTTGGTTGAAGATGGAGGGTTTTTGTGCATGTGTAGGCTGCTACAGTATTTTCTCATTCCCACACATAAAGGGGGCAATCAATTTCCCTTCCTTCTCCTTCCTGAATGCAACACACATACACACACATATGCGGCTGAGCTCAAGTGCCCTGACCTGGCTTACACTCAGGATGAACTTATTTACCAAACGGCAGCATCTATCCGCCTTTCCCAGTCAAACAGAACTCTCTGCCTTGCAGAGAAAGAAAGATAAAGGCAGAGACAGAGCGAGAGATGGGGGTAGGGAGGTAGCAAAGAGCAGGGAAAGCTTTATTAGATGCACTATATGAGACTGAGAGGAAGGAGTCCGAAGGTTAAAGACAAAGTCAAGAAGCAGAGGGCAAATAGCCCCAATTCAGCTCTCTCCCAAAGGTCCTCAGTTTCATTACCTAGAGGCCAAGTTTTCCTCATTTACCCCATTTAGTCCGAGGAAAAATGCTCTAAAGGCAGTGGTATACTTAATGAAACTGTCAACTGTCTTGTGGACAAAAGGACATGTTTGTGGAAGAAAACTGAAGGCCCACAGTGACCTCAGACTCTAGTGCACAAAGGCTCACTGGACAAACTAACCAAAGTCTTTGTACAACGGCGCCCACTGTAAGTCCATCTGCAAATGCTCTAAATCATGGGATCATGGGACTGGTTGTGCTGCTGTGTGGATCAGTCTCCCCTTCCTCTTCTGCTTCATTGCCTTTGTTTACATGTAAGTGCGAACACATCTTGAATTGTTTGGAGGCTTGGTGTCCTGAGGTTCCTAGAGGATATCTAAACTTATAAGACCAATGAAATGACCTCTGCGTCCTTAATCCTGGAGTGGTTTCCCATGAGTTTAGTTTTTTTGGTCACATGAGAACAGAGCAATCATCCAACCAACTGGACTGAGACTTTGCTCAGAGGGCTGTTTCTCAGTACATTTCCAAACCAAACCTGGAACTTTGTCTCGAGTGAAAACATGACCCAACTGTACTGGCTATGTGTTGTTCCATGTTGGATTACCCTGAACAAAATTGAAATGAATGAAATAAATAGTTCCATATGGCTTTTGTTGATAAATTATGGTTTGCTTGAAATTTTGCCATGTGAAACAGAACCAAATCATTGCGGAAATCCAACAAATAAACAGCTTGCGACTCATCGGACCCAAGAAAATGGACTCTACAGTCATCACCTGCTATCTACTCAATGGGCTGATAACCATGCCTTGACAAATTATCAGTCTTACCCACTCTCTGTCTCTTTTACTCACTATCTTTTGGGTCTCAGGATATAGCAGGTGTTGCGTCTTCATAAATCAGCCCTGAAATATGACAGCTCTTGACAGCATGGGACATCTGCCTAATCACGCTTGTTATGGGGGGAAAATACATGAAGGCTATGTGAGGGAAAAAAACTGGGTTATTTGTCTTGATCACACAGGGACAAGATCAGCCCAGGAAAATGGGGAGGAGAGAGAGATAAAGATTATGAGAATGGAAGAGTGAGGGAGATTATGAAAAAGGTTAGGAGAAGGTTATGAGAATTTCAATAGTTATGTGTCATGTGGGCTGTGCCTTTTGTTCAGTGCTTCTTACAAGTAGCACAGATAGAAACTGAACCCCTGGCCTACAGCATGGATGGAAATTGAACCCCTTGCTTTTATTAGTGCCTTGCTACACCCATTGAGCTACAAGGAACTGAACCCTGTTTTAATGAAGTGGTATTTTAATAATTGTCTGTGACTTCCATTATCATGTTTTACTTGTATGCATTTTGATTTACTTTCATTGCTTTTTACTTTAACTGATGATTTCTAACTTGTCTGTATGCAAGAAAATGCTACTCTACACTGAACTTTGCACACAGGTCCAGTTCCATGTCTAATGACATCCAGTACAGTTTAGAGCCAAATGTCCTCATGGTAGCACCACAACAATCGATATCATCTAAAAACATGAAAAATCTACAATAAATCAGTGGAAAGACTTCAAAGAGCTCTGCTATTCTCAATGCATCAATCAATACTGCAAAAGTAAGCCAACTCCTCCCACATTTTACTTTCAAAGACACCAAAGTTGTTGTAGAAAATCTTCAGACTCTCACCAATAAATGAATTGAATGAGTTTTTATATTTTATATAATAAATGTTGAATACTCATAAGGATAAATGTCCTAGCCTTTTCAGATTAAGTATGTTAAATTTCAGAATCTTAATTTTAATACATTTTTGACAGCAGTACAAATCCTGCTCTCAGAAAGGACTGAAAAGTAAAGCATATTCAGATATTAGCCTTTTGCTTATAGAGTTCAGTCTTTGTAAAAAATAAATAAATAAATAAATAAAAAAATAAAATGATGAATGGCTCAGTTAATTCATGACTTGCCATTTGCACCAAAGGTGGTGAGAACGAATCCATGGTGGTGCTGATGAAACAGAACACAGTCTCATACACAGATCCTGGCTGTGATAAAATATGACTTCTGATACTTGAAAGTGTTGATGAGGAGACCTTTTCTCCTTCTTTTTCTTTTATTTTTTCACCATCTTTCATATTCTTTCTCTTATTTCTTACTCCTGACTCTTCTTTTTTATACCCAGTTGGCTTTGGTCATCACTTCTTGCAGTTTATTAGTGATCTATATTTATCAGTGTTATAGAAAAATATAATTGCTAGTCCCCTGCTCTGCTGTAGCTCTTAGTGCTTTGCTTCACCCATTAAGCTATAGAGAGCACCGAAGCCCTGAACCTTGGTAGTGTTAGTGCCTTGCCATGCTCAAGGGGAATGGAACCTCCAACCCTGACTGTATGCATAGTGCCTTGCTCTGTTCCACTCAACCACAGAGAACTCAGCAGTGTGTTTGAATGAACGAGTCTTGCAGGGCCAGGGAGTCTGCTGGAGAGAGATTTCTGTCTGGGGCAGTTAAGGTTGACAAGAAGTTGTGGAGGCCGCTGAGATTGGCTGGTGATACAGCTGTGTTTGAACAGCTGTCCTTCAAGAACCCACCTACTTGAGAAATACATCAGTCTGGTCAGGAAATGTGTCCGGAGCAGAGGCAAATAACTTTTAAGTAACAGACTATCTAGCTATCTAACTATCAGCTTCAAAATGGATGTTTTGTTTGAAAAAGTGTTTACTTTCCAGGTACACATATATCTCATTCTTCCTTCCCACATGCAAGGCCAATCTCCCGCAGAGATCCGGAGTCGCTCCGAGCACAGCAAAGACAACAACTTGGAGTTGTGTCTCAGACTGAACTTACTTCATGTTTTTGTTCCTGCTCTCCTCTCCCAGTTTCCCTCCTCCCAAACCTATCAATAATGGAGGCGCTGGTGACAGAGCCCTATTCTGTCACCTCTCATCTCCTGCACAAAGTCAGCAGCAGGCTGGGAGAGATGCTCCTCGGGAACAGATTACCGCTGGTCTGCAATATACATGAAGAATACCAGCATGGCTGCCGCCGCACTCCCGCATTCAATTATTCAACTAAGTCAGTAGGAGGAGGTCTTTTGTTTGCGTCTCGCAGCGTGTCACTGGAGTTCAGGCCGTCACCTCCCAAATATCCCTGATGGATCCTGTATGCAGCTGGACTTGGTGTGCATATCACAACCACACAAACACACACACACACACACACACAGCATGCTATTCTTTACACTTACTAATTGCATGTAGGCACTGTGTGGGAGTGTGAGGGAAGATTCTATTTCCAACAAAGAACTAGAACATCCACACAGACATGCAAAGAATGCAGAGACACAAACACGTGCTGACGCACGCACACACATGCGCACACACACAAATGCATGCACACACATGAACATGCACACATCACACCAAACTGCCAAAAGCAAACGCCATCTCTGCTTCTCCACGCCTGTCTTTCCTCTCTTGTTCACACACTAGGCGCTCTTGCACTCCATCTCTCATCCCAAAGTGTTTCATCAGTGTTGCGTTTCCTTTCACTTCACATACAAAAAAAGGAGTGTCTGATGCGTCTGTGTGTGTGTGTGTGTGTGTGTGTGTGTGTGTGTGTGTGTGTGTGTGTGTTTGTGTTCAAGGGTTAGGAATAGCAGAGGGTAAAAACCTAACTCTCCGTCAGTGTTGCCATAGTTTGGGGTTTCAGACACATTCACTCTCTCTCTGTCTCTTTCTCCTCCTCATTTCCACAACACAGCACTCCAGTTTCCTAAAGAGAATGGTGGAGGAAATTGGGTGGCCATGATGGCTCCCGCTTAGACCCAAGCGAAGAGAAAAGGGCCATCATGTTGGTGAACACCCACGCCCTTGCCAATTTGCTTCAAATTAGAGGGGCTAGAGGAGAAAATTGGGCGGCCATGCCTGCTCAAGCATTGGGGATATGAAAGAAAGACAGTTGTAGGTCTTCTGTATTCACATAATATGGGAAAGACGACACATAAGAGCTTCCTACCAGAAAATACTAATCAAGCATTAAAGGAACGCTCCAATGTTTTGGGCAAAATACCCTTTTTCCAACTTACCCAGGCTGAGAAAAGATGTTAGATAAAATTTTCACCTCTGTCCACTGGTTTGGTTCGTATGGGTAGCATTTTGTGTTAGCTTAGCATAAAGACTTGAAGTCTATAAGAGTCATTAGCATAGCCTCATTATATTAAAAAAAACAACCTTACAGCAAACTCCAAAGCTGTCTTATTTATACAATCATGTGTATTTGAAATACACAACTTGGATTAAATTTTTCTTTCTTTTTATTTTTTAAACGATGGTCATTTTAGGGGACGTGAGATGGCAAGTCTTTATTTATCAAGACTTTATGCTAAGCTAACATGAAATGCTAACCATCGGAACCGAACCAGTGAACGTACAGAGGTGAAAATGGTATGAAACATCTTGTCTCAGTCTGGGTAAGTATTTTGCACAAATGTTGGAGTATTCCTTTAATTTCTAGAACTCCCTGCTGTTCCAACAGAAATGAGAAAAAACGTCCGTTAATCAAGAGCTGTGCTTCCCATTCCAGAGTTTGACTGGGAATATGGTTTTAAGATTAGGCTTTTCCAGTGTGACAAAGAAGATTTCCCTCCCAAGATAGGTACGTGGAAAAAGGGTATTTTGCCCAAAACGTTGAGGTACTCCTTTAAATAGGACTAGATACTTCTGTTCACTTCCTTAAATATTACTTGGCAACTTGAAGTTTGGTGATGAACCTTTGGAGCTCCCATTTTGGGAATACTACAGATGTGGTCAAATGTAGGAAATGTTATTCTCATTTCATATAAAATGAACAAAGTCGACAATTTTTCATCTTGTAAGTCATTTTATGATTGCAATTTTTAAAAAGCCATGGCAGGACAGAACGTCCATGTGTGGAAAAGTGGATCAGGCAGATCCAAAGAGAACTTGAGGGGTCTGGCATTCGATGGCTTCAAATGAGTTTGGACTCTTCAAGTCATTCCCTTGAACTGAAAGCCATTCCAACAGTTATTCCCATTTGACATG
>OMLF01043656.1:0-20047 GCA_900302615.1 Holocentrus rufus
CAAAGAAACCACGGTCACAAGATGAACAGTCAGCAAAAGTCACTTTTCTGTCATGTATATTTACCATTTCAACATTTAACTTATTTTACGACCAGCATTTCAAGGCAGCCCCCCATCTCTCATTTTCTGTCTACTTATCTACTCAAAAATGTTATCTACTCATTGAATTTTTTTCTGAGTGCTACAAAATCTCCACATATTTTGTCTTTTTAAAAACAATGACAGCATCCAATGCTTAAGTATCCACAGTTTCAATTAGGAAGTGACTGGATAACAAACAGCTGGTAACATCATTACATCATGCCATGTTTAGAGCAGCCAACGCCCTTCCCAGACATTCTCTGTACACTGCAGATCTCTCTGACCAAGTAAGCTCAGTCTAGACTTTTTCACTGTTAGAAGCACAGCCTTAATGGATATATTTGATAAATGTGCATTTAAGAACACAATGTGGCCAAATAATAAAGACTGTCGCTGAGCAACATTTGGTAAAAGTTAAAATTCCCTCAACCACAGAGTTTGGATAAAAAGGGGAAATGGATAATTACTTAAGAGCAAAAACTTACTTGGGCCTCTTGCGGCAAAAAGGACATGCTTATTTCTTTGCAGACACGTATGTGCTTTGCACAGTAAAGCTTCATATTGTTGAACAGGTCATCAGGGCAGTCTGTGGGAGGAAAAGAGGTTGGGTTTGCTGTCAAAAGTTTGACTGTCAAACAAAATTCATCACAATAATATTTCTATCATGGTTGTTAATGGCTCTTTCTATCATGTTATCTCCCCCGGACCATTTACACAACAAATAATTCTTTCTCTTGTCGATCTGCCCGATTAAATTACAGTTAAAAGATAATATGTTATCTTTGTAAAGTCAAATGGTGATTTATATTATACTTACAGTCGGTGAAATAAACATATGCTGCTTTATATTTGGGCTTGAGCTTGAAGTCAGCAATAAAGGCATCCACACACTATAACAAAACGTAAGATGTCAAAGCACTATTTGAGAAGAACAAAACAACTTTTAAATCAAGTAAAATATATATATAATCTGTACAACAAAACAAATTCTGCAAAAACAAATGGAAAAACAATTCTCATTGCAATATGGTTGTTAAAGAGGTATAAAATATAACCTTAGCAGTAGGTGACATGAAGTAGATGGCCTTCATTTCAGGGACAGGCTCTCTGCTTTTGTACAGGTCCTCCACAACTGAGAGAAAACATGTTTATTTCAACAGAGCTGCTACACACAGTAGACATACAGACTGCACTATTTGAAGCTATGACGTATTATGATTGTGCAAGCACTGAAATGATTTCAAAATGCTTTGCTGTCTGAGATTCATTTGTTCTTTCACTCTGTTTCCTAAAAAAACAACATTTCTGCAATCCTCTAATATACTGTCACCAACAGTAATGATTTGCCTGATCGGTTTCAAACAGTGATTTTGAACATGAATTGTAAGCCCTACTGTGGAAAGCTATTTATGTCATTATCAACAACCTACTTGTTATTTTCTCTGACATCAGATCAGACATTTTGCAGCATGATGAGAAAAGCTTGGTGGTGAAGGGGTCCAGAATCAATATCTGTGAAGAAGACAAGACGGTAGTACTCATTTATCACATAATGATACCTTTTATTTATTAGACGGCAAGTCTATTTCTGGGGACATGACAAGTTTAAGGCTGTGTTTTCATTACTTTTGGCCCCAGGGTGAGAAATTCTAACCTGGGTCACAAGGCATGAGTGGAGTCATTTAAAAGAGCTGTTAATGAGGGGAATTCACACGTTTTCAATTATAATCTTAGGAGTTTGTGTTGAATACTTTTAAGTCAGTCCTACCTTCCATGCTTCGGATTTTCTGCAATCAGCAATGATTGTTTCTTTCAATTCTATGAGAGGAAATGTCATGATGAACATTTATCAACCCAGAACAAAATGATTTAATTACAGACACCACTTGACAGCTTTGCACAGCATGGTTGGGGTGAACTGCATGTCGTCCCACCCATATCCAGATGTGTATTTGCGGCTGACTGCTGTGTATTTGCAGTTTGGCATAAGTAGACAGCAGCTGAGCAGACTTTTTTCACTCTCTAGCTAAGCTTTTAGTAGAAGATTATTTTTAGCAAAATGTATACTCAAGAACGAAGAAATCAAGAAATGTAACCAGAAATGTGATTATGTGTGTTTATTTCATTAAAGACATAATGCCTGAGACACCACTATAAACCAAATGGGAGACTGGTACAGCCTCAATCATAATTAATGGTGGAAAAATTTGGTGTTTTCCAGCCAATGGTGAAGGCAGAAGAGGCGTCAGAATAAATCCCCCCAACAGGTGGGATTTCAGAATGATATAAAAGAAGAGGTACAGTTAATTTCTGTATCATCCTCCTCATCACCATTTCATCTCCTTCATCCTCATTATCCGTTTCCTCCTTTTACCATTAATCTGTCAGTTTATTTGTCTGTATTCTGCTCCATGGACTAGAAATCATCTGGTGTGCCTTTTCATAAAGAACCAGCTACTGCATTTAGTACTTCTGTTTCTAAGTGATAATGTGTGATAGTGAAACTCTGCTGCAAGAAGAAGACTTTGTGGAAGAGATCCTGCATCCATCTGGCCCTGGTGTGGGGTTCCCCCTCCACATTTTCTCTATCAACTTCAATAGGAGTTTATCAGACAAGCATAAGCATTTTTGACAGGTGTCTGCTGGCTAGTTTTGTAGCTACAGAGGTTAGCTGAGCTTGTTAATACACTGTTAGTACTATAGTGACTGCTTGTTTTAGCTAGCAGACAATGAGGCGCGGCTCTAGGCGACAGAAAGGGACTTAACTGCAGCTTCTCCTGCCAACATTACAACAAGTAGCAGCCTGTGTTGGTGTCGGTTTGAAGAATAACCAAGCTATGTGCTAGCAAAAGTGCTGTCTGGTTCTTCCTTGTTTCCCCAAGTCCGTGTTTGCAAACTTCCGCCGTAGGAAACAGTGGAATCAAACTTATGACCGACATTCCGTGAGCCAAAGTCAAAGAGCAGGAAAACAGTTATGAAGAGCTACAAAACTCGCAGCAATGCATGGAGATACATCGCGGTGCGCAGTTTTACACGGAAAACAAATATTCCACTGAGCAGAATCAACTTACTTAGCCAAACTAGTCTTCTCAGCCCGTGATCTGAACCAGTTGCCATCTTGTTTCTTTTCCTCTGCGCCTCTTCCTGTCCCGTGTCCCCCGCCTTCTACGTCATCAGTGTCAACAAGTGTGCGACAGAGCTCCGCTGTAGTTTTAATAGAGGATAGAGGGTCACCAAACCTT
Organism: Holocentrus rufus; assembly: GCA_900302615.1. Classification (NCBI taxonomy): domain Eukaryota; kingdom Metazoa; phylum Chordata; class Actinopteri; order Holocentriformes; family Holocentridae; genus Holocentrus; species Holocentrus rufus. The sequence goes on from OMLF01043656.1 coordinate 3,324, forward strand.
TGTTGATTTATTTATGTGGTTAAAATCTGTGATGGTATATGTTTGGATATGAGCCGTTGGAGCCTCGCTTTACATTACAAACTAAATTAATTTACTTTACAGGGACCATAAATTTATAGTCCCGTACTTTTCAACACACATCTCACCATTTTCTGGTTCATGTGTTGTCTTGGGCATATGGCATGAATATACAATATCTAGCCTATAGCCTTTTTCTGCTCCTATTACCTGCACATGCCTCAAGGTGCATCTTTCTGCCTGGCTATGATTGGACATTTGCCACCAGTGGGCGGGGCCAGACCTACCTACATAGAAGCCAAATGTGTAGAAGAAAAAGTAAAACAGGTAGACCTGGACTAAAGCATTTTTATTCTACTTGAAGCTCACAGGTGTGAGAAACAGCAAGACGATTTCAAAAGTGCAGAGTGGAGATAGGCACCATGAAGAGGCTGATGATTTTTATTCTGCTGGGCATGGGTTCACAGGTAGAGTAAAACAATAACTTTGTCATAAAGGATAATATAAAGACATTAATAGAAAAACAAGAAAGAGAACACAATTTAATGAAAAAGTAAGGATCATATCACAGCCACCTTGATTCCAAGTGTTTATTATTATTATTATTATTATTATTTTTATTACATTTGTTTAACTATTCCAATTCATTTACAGTTTCAGGCAGCAGCTCAATCAGGTATGTTACCTCTTTGCATTAACACCACTGTAGTCGTTCCTAGTCGTTTGTATAACTGCTAAATATGGGCACACCTTGATGATCATAGCTGTTGCTGTTTGTGTGGCTAACCCTTATCCAGAGAAATTCCATGTTTGGGGAGGGAAAAACATGTTTCTTGTTCATCTCTCTCATCAGATCTCACAGTATCTGTGTTTTCGGCAACGTCTCAAAGCATGGTGTTCAGATGGACCAGGTACCCCGGAGCCGAAGTTTACAAGATCACCGTCACCCCCAAAAACACACCCAACAGCCCTGTTGCTTTTGCCCTATTTGGCCCCAACACGGTGCTGGGCTCCGTCATCTCTCTCTCCCCAAATGTCCACTATGATGTCACGGTTGAAGCTCTGGATGCTGACGGAGTAGTGTTGGAAAATGCAACCACTGAGTCGGCAACAGGTAAGTTATAGTGTCTACAAGTATACCCGCTTTCTTATAGCCATGTTGAGGAATAAAGTTCAAGAATACTTTTAAGTGCGTTGAAATGCTCAACAATCAGCAACTAGGATTTCATGTTGAAGATGGAGTGGTTTTAATCAGAGAGGATGAATGAATCATTGAACTGCTATAACACTAGGATGTAATTTGAATCTCTTGGGCTGCTATGTAAAGACTGTAAAGACTTTGGACTGCTTATCACACTGAGCAGGGAGCTACATGCGAGTCATGATCTTTATTTTATAGGGATCTCTTTTGTTTTTGTTTTTTTGTTTGTTTTTTTGTTTTTGTACACCCTTTTGCTTTAAGAGGCCTTTTGTTTTGCAGGTTAAAATGGATTGTGTGGGTTGGCTGTGGGTTTACTTAAATTTACCCAGTGAGATGGAGAGCAAATACATTTTCCCATTGATATCTTAAACATATATAGGCCTAGTTAATAGCCTAATTCCAAAACTATTATGTTGAAAAGTGGATGCCCTCTCATCCACCATCATAAATGTCCCCAGTTGCAGCTTTCCCTGGTGCAACTGAAATGCAACTTGAGCTCAGTGTGTTGGCCTGGTGTAGGAGAACCAACCAATGAAAATCATCAATTGGAGTTGCATCATCGTTTGAAATGTTCCATATAGTTTCATGACATAGCCACAGTCATCATTCACTAGCAACATGCAACTACTTGTAGCTCCATTGTATGGAAGCTGCACTTTGTACATTTATATGCATTTCTCTTGAGTGTCTTCCCTGATGCCTATCTATCTATCTATCTATCTATCTATCTATCTATCTATCTATCTATCTATTGTGTGTGTGTGTGTTTGTGTGTGTGTGTGTGTGTGTCCGTCTGTCCATCCATCATTTGACCTGATTGTGATTGTTCTAGCTCCTGCGGGGTCGGGAACCATCAATGCTGTGAAGCCGAAGGACAGCACGACTATGATAGTAGATTTCACCGAGACCACCGGGGCCACCCAGTACATCATACGCATTGAGAACGCCTTTGGTCTTTTCCGTGAGGAAGAGGTGAATTCTTCCCCCGCTGTGATTGACTCCCTCACACCTTACACTGACTACACCATCAGCATCATGGCTTCAAACAACGTAAGCCGCAGCCAGCCATCTGCACCCGTGGAGGCAAAGACAGGTACTGTTGTCCTTCCTGTTGCCAAAGGTGGAAGATTTCCACCTGTTAGTGGCTTTTTCATTTGTTATATCTTATTATAAAGAAATGAATGACTGGGAAAAAAACTCTGGACAACATGTAGAAATGTGTCACTCATTCTTTGGGAAACACGGTTTCTCATCACTCCCATTCGCCTGCAGGAGACACTCGATCTGCCTTATTGTCTCATAGGAAACCAGTACAGATAATTGAAAGTACATACATATCTTCAGGTTAAACCTAGTTTCAATGCTTGTGTAAATCCAGGTTTGTCCTCCTAAGATATGCACTCAAAGCCCCCAGGGGCCTCTCCTGTGTCAGTGGAAACTATATCTGCCCCCTCTATATAAAACACAAAGAGTCGTCCTGATCCTGAAAACATAGCTGCCCCCACCAACCCTGAAAATCTGATACACATAAGCCACAAGCATGCCACAAGCTGTTTCACCACTTTGTGTTTACAGTTTGGTGATATTTATCGCTGGAGACATATTTATTCATTTCTTTCTTGTTTTTGAGTAGCCTATGTTATTATGAAAAAATAATAAACAAACAAATAAAATGAAAAAGGATAAGATGCATAGGAATCAAGACATCAGAAATCTCAGACAAAGCAGAAAAAGGAACAAAAAAGGGACAAACAAATAAAAAATAAATAAATAACACAACTGACTGTGCCTCTTTATGAGAGGTATGGTAGATGAATCATGAGTTCAATAAAATAAGTAAGAGGGGGATAAATGACCTGTGGGACTTAGGGCAGCTAATAAGAGAAACACATACTTATATAAAGTAAGTATGTAAAGACAAAGTACAGACAGGTAATAAACATTTGTACATGCACAGGCATCCCCATGTCAGGACAAAGCCTGGCATTTTGGCTCCTTCTGTGGCAAATGAAAATAACTACAGTATAACTGAGGATTGGAGGCTGGGGTACAAATGAAAGAACCAACAAACGCCTAGTGATGGATAGTGATTGAAAGTATTTCCGGCTTCATTTTTATCTTCATCACCATCTTTATTCAACAACAATTCAAATTCTTTCTTCTGAGGGACATTTTTTTCTTTTTTCCCCCTGGTCTGGAACCATGATTTTAACCCCTGTAAACACCTCAATTAGTGTGTAGCATCAAGTTCACATTCCTCTGCCCCACAGTTTTGCCTCCTATTCAGCTCAGCGCCTCCTCCCCCAGCAACGACAGCATCACCGTGTCCTGGGACCCTGTGGACAACGCTGTGCTCTACTCCCTGGTCCTCTACAAGACGGGCTCTGGCAACAAGATCACAGTGAACAACACAAACACCAATGTGACCATCCCTGACCTGGAGGCTGGCTCAGTCTACGTCATCAGCGGCTACGCCTGGGACCGCGAGGGCCGGCAGGGAGATCGCAGCGCCTACATCAACCAAACAACACGTAAGTTTCTATGTTGCTTACATCAGATCACATATAAAATACCAATAGAGAAAGAATAGCTGCTGTAGTTATTTCATGCATTTCTCCGGTCTGCCATCTTGACATGAAGTAGTAGGTATACACAGATGCTACTGATCATGCTACTAATCATGAATTAAGGTACCTAAATAGAACAGAACCGTAATCAATGTCATTAGTAACACCTGTGTCTACCTGCTATTTCATGTCATAAGGGCTGCTGTGAAAAAGGTCTATTAAATGGTATATGAGGCAGATCATCCACGAATGATACAAAAAAACAATTTTTACACTTAGACTTTTGGACGCTTGTTATCATACTGCATCTATGAACTCTATCACAGCTCTTTACTGGTCTCTTTTCATCTATGTGATATCATTATGTGTGAGACTAAAGTGATGCGTGTCTCGGAGGACATAAAAAAAAATTGTGGGTCAATTATGACCTCCAGTTGGTGATAATCAAGGCAAAGTATTACCACTATAAACTAAAATCAGTTATATTCTTAGACGGGCACTCATTTAAGCTGTTGTTCCCTTTAGGGGTCCCTTTTCTTCCTAAAGATTTGTGTCAGTCTGTTCTTCAAATAAATTAAGTGGGTAAACAGTTTTGGTTTATGCTCCATGGCTTCTGTGGCTGCACCTCTGCAGAGCCACCATAGTCACAAGTATGTACTTTTGTGAGTGCCAGTGTTTTCTAATTGTGCTTATATTTTAGTGTGCTTATATGCGTGATAAGTGTGATTTGCATGTTTGATGTGTAATTTAGCATGTCCCTTGTCTTGGCGTTCCCTCAGGACCTCCCACTCCGATCTATGTCAGTGTGTCTGTGGTGCTGAACGGTGAGGTGGCAGGACTGTCTGTGTCCTGGGAGCTCGATCAGAACGTCACCGGTGCCATTGAGTACCTGGTGACGAGCGACAGCAGCCTGCAGTGTAACTCCACATCCTATGACTGCACCATGTCTCCTGTGGCCTGTGGAGAGACTCACCTCATCCAGGTCACTGCCGTGAACGAGGCCGGGCCCGGCCACCCCTCCGGTCCTCTGGTGTTCATCACCTGTGAGTAGCAAAGTGTCGGGTCAGATCAGAGCAAGCCAGTATTATCAGCTAATGTGTTGTTGTTCTTGTTTTCTTTCTCCCAACACACACATATTTTGACACTGATATACACAGATTTAACTGGCACCAAATATACAATTTTTGCACAGGCAACATCATTTTAGATTGACAAGAAAATATGAGTGAATTACAGTTAATATGAAATGACACCACAATACGCACAGCAAAAACATCAGTATCACTTTATTCACAACACAACACACACAACACGTGTCAGTTTTGGTGGTACACAAACACACAGAGAATTACACACCACAGTGTTATGACAGTAAACACATATGACACATGCTCAGATACTCAATCCAGACCTAAACTGCACACTGCAAAAATATCTTAAGTAATTTAGTCTTATATTCAGGGTTAAAATCTTGTTTTCCTTAGCGCAAGTGAAAATATCTGCCAGTACAATTAGATAATTTTACAATAATTTCCAATCAGTATCAAGAAAATGACACTTGATGCAACAAAATTCTGGAAACAAGTAGATTAGCTTTGGAAACCAGTGGGATTATCTCACCCCACTGAGAGATTGTTTCACTTGCTTTAAGAAAATCACTAAATGACTTGTTCAGATGGAGATTTTTTGCAGTGGAGAAAGAGAGTTCAGGAACTAGAGGCCTGGTGTGAGTGAAATACGGACAGACAAGGTCGAAAGCAGGCTAGAGCCCATGTCAAGTCAAATTCTGCTAATGTCAAATCAGCAGTAAATGATTTAATACTTCACTAGGCAAGACTATGAGTGCTGACAGCATGTGACAGCGACTGACCAGTTTTCTGTCTTATACTGTCAGTCCCCTGCCCACCACAGTCTCTAGCCTTGTTGGAGACGGCAGAAAACTGCACGCTGACATGGAACGCCGTGCCTCATGCCGACAATTACACGGCCTTCATCAAGACAGGTGACGGTGTCGAGGAGACCTGCAACACCACCGGCACCAACTGCACATACCACTGCCTGTGCGGCTACACCTACCAGCTGTCTGTGTTCGCCTACAACCAGGCTGGCCGCAGCCTGCCAGGACAGAGTGTGAACTACACCACCTGTAAGCAAGGGGGGAAGTAACTGCTTACATGTTACTGTGATTGAGTATTTTGTCCGCTCTTAACAGAAATTGGACGGTGGAAAGCTTGTCAGTTTGCACCAAAGCGAAGAGTAATCTGGCTTTATCCCCTGTGTCCCTCAGTGCCTTGCTGTCCAGAGGATGTGTCTGTCTCCCTGGTGAGCACGGAAACCCTTGAGATCATGTGGAAGGCCTCTCGAGGGGCGGAGCTGTATGAGACCCGGGCCGCGGACATGTCAGAGGTCATCCTGTGCAACGACACAGCACCAGTGTGCGCCCTCTCTGATCTTACATGTGACAGCTCCTACACCGTGGTGGTGACGCCCTGCAACGACATCAGAGGCTGCAACCGTGCCTGCCAGCCTCACACCAGAGACACTGGTAGACACAACAGCACACACACTTTAACACACACACAAATATTTCACACAGGTTGAAGAGCAAAAAAAAAATATTCAAACTGAGGATGCAATGCCTTTTAATGCCCTATGGTTTGTTACTGACTTAGAGTCGTTCTATTCACATGTTCATGTATGGATCATCTCTTTCCATTTATATAATTCCAATAGAAATAACTGATTGAGAAAAAGGGGAATAGGAAGACAATAACTTTCACTCTATCAGTAAAATTTTCAAATACAATATTTTTTTCATTATAATATTCAAATTAGCTAGTTATAGCACATTATTGTCTCACTGGATAGAGTCATAATGAATTCTCCCCTTTATAAAAATGTTGCTTTTTGCATATGCATATGGCAAACAATTTCTTTGTAAATAACCCATAAAATGGCAATGACAAAGAAATATCAAAAACAGCATCAAAAAAGCAGCTGTTTTGTCAAGAAACAGCAACATCGGATGAGTTTAAGTTGAAGTGTGCTGCACACAGGAAATGTCATATAGATATTACCAACTTATTTGTTATTGTGTAGCCTACTGGATGTATCGGGCACAAAAATGGATGCTCAGAGATATGAACGTATTCAGTAAAAAAAAAAAAAAAGTCTTTTAATTCCATTGTTCCTCTCAGCTCCCTGTATGCCAGTGGATCTGATGGTGAATCAGAAAAAGTCCTCCTGTGTCACTGTGAGCTGGACAGCAAACAACCGGGCAGCTACGTACACTGTGAAGGCTATGGGAGGGGACGGCACGCGCACCTGCACCACCACCACAAACAGCTGTGACATCACCGACCTTCCCTGTGGCTCCACCTACGACATCATCGCCATAGCAACCAACAATGTGAGCCAAAGCTTAACCAGCTTCTCAGTTCCCCTGGAAACAGGTGAGTAGTCCAGGCTCTGATTGATTTACACAATTCAAATGTATGGTGTTACCTGAATCTGAATTTATAGATTTCCTGTTGAATCACTGAAATGTTTGACAGACATTGTTTGTTTGCCATAAAATACTGGACAATGTATTAAACTAGCCAGGCATTTTGAAACACACACAGCAAAATTGTCAGTGTTAATTTAACTCTCAAGGTGCAAAAATCAGTACTTATTTGTATGACAGGAATACAAGGTCATATTGTTTATATTAATACATTTTGAACACTAAAACGCAGAGTTCTTGCATGTGTCTCATCTTGCTGTTAGAATTAAGTTCTTGCTTCCTTTGTCTCACTGCATTCAAGATGAAATGAGACATAAAACCAAAAATCCTCAAAGCACTCTCAGCAGGTTCACACATGCAAAGGATGACAAAGATGCCAATTTCCATTTATAATATAATATAATTTTTTACCTCCATAAAATGTATTAATTGTAAATTGCTGTCTTTATTGTCCTTTGTGTGTCCAAACCCATTGACACTGTTTGATAGAATTCAGTAAAATTATGTTTAGCTGTCCTGGGCCTGATCTATTCTTTATTGAATAGACAAGTCATATGCCTCTGTCTCCTTCACTTTGATGCCGTATCCATCTGTCCTCTTCCTTCACAGCGCCCTGTTGCCCAGTAAACGTCACAGTGGAACAGGTGACTCAGGCCATGACCAACGTCACGTGGTCTCATGCCAGAGGGGCAGCGTCCTTCATCACCTCTCTGACATCACCGCGCGGTCACGCCCGCTGTCACACCCAGGACTCCCACTGCCTCATGGGATGCATCACCTGTGGCACCAACTACACCGTCACCATGGAGGCATTCAGCCGCACAGGACACAAGTCCAACTGTACCTATCAGGGCTTCTCATCCAGTGAGTGATGATGCACCTACCAATGAGAAGGCAGGGCAGGGCACCCACATATGGAGGAGCTGCACCTGCCTCAAAGAATTTCATTGGTTAAACACACTTGGGAAAGAGATACAAGATTTATGTTTAGCCTTGCAACCTCTGTGTTTCTAACTAGTGGCTACATGTTGTGTTCTTTACAACCTAATGAAGCCAAAATGTAATCTAAAATATAATCTAAAATAAATGAGCCATTGCAAATATCTAGTATAAATCTTACATGAATCATAAATGTGAAGGGCTTGTAACTTTCAAACTATGAAAGTGGCCACTTTCGTACTACTAAACCTCTATATATCTGAACAAAAATACAGAAATCATAGAAGGCACATCTTCTATAATTCTTATTATGCCATTTTGCTTGTTTTCAGTACTTTAGAAACATTAATGGTTCAAATACTGGCTATCCATGGATGCAAACACTCGTTACTCTACATTTTCCCAAATAATTTAGTAGAAAGTTAGAGTGCACACCCAAAATGAGGTGCAAATAATCAGACCAAAGTTAAAACAGTTAAATAATTGAGGGTTGCACATTTCTGTCCTTACATCCTCTATTTAAGATTATATCATCAACATATTTCGGCAGTTCGTCTTCAGGGTATCATGACGATGAAAATTAATCAGGACCTTAAATAAAGACGTGTTCATAATCGGTGATGTCACCCAATGATTCTTGATACTCTATTGTACTAAAGTCAATTATATAGTATAAAGCAAAGATATGCAAGTCATTTGACTAATACATTTTTTTTTTAGATATGCAAAGACATGCAAGTCAAATGACTGCATATCTTTTTCCATCCGTGGGTAGTCAGTCTTTGACATGTCCTGTCTTACTGTTTTGGGCATCAGCTGTTCGAAGGTGGTCACGTTTTTTTTCTTTTTTTTTTCTTTTTTTTTTTTAAGCAGCATAGCAATGTAGAAGCATGTATGATAAACACTGACATCTTGTGTGTCTGTATACAATGGGACATTAATGCCCCTACAGATGCATGTCTTCACTCATGTCTCTCTCCCTTGCAGGTGCCTGCTGTCCATCAGGTGTCAGACTGTACCGGATGGCCAACAGTTCCCTGCGGGTGTACTGGCGCTCCTCCAGCAGCAGCCACAGCTATACAGCAGACATAAGGGGCAGCAGCTCCAACTACACCTGCAGCCCGCTTCCCGGGGAAAAGAGCTGCGATGTGACCAACATCCTGTGTGGGGACGTCTATCACGTAGTGGTGGCCCCGCTCACACAGGAGGGCAACAAGGTCCAGTTCTGCCCCTCCAGGGTGTACTCAGGTACTGCAGCCACCTGATTTCACCTGGCATACAAAATATTTTGTTCAAAGCATCTGAGATTAATTCCATAGCTTTTCTGCCAACCTGTAGTCACACTGGATTTCAAAAGGTGGAGCTGTTTCCACATGTCCACAGATATTTCATATTATTTCTTAATAATATCAATGTGGTACTGGGATAAAACATGGCACAAGGGAAAATAAACCATAAAGAAGATTTCAGTATTGTCAAAGACAAAGAAATATAGAATAAAAACACTATTGGAAAATATACTGAATGAGAACATTTTTGCTCAACTTTGTTTTTCTTTTTTCAGTCAACTGTGCAGGAGACAGTGTTGGCATGGGTGAGTATACTGGCATTGTGATCTTGCCCTTTGGGCAAATCTCTATATAGCTAGTTGCAGTTGCAGTTACAGTGAATCACTCTACAGTTACATTATCACTGTTTCCTGAATATTCATGTAAACCTTTTCAAATGGGTAGGATGGGTTTTCTAATAGTGTTTCAACCTGTTTTCCTCCAGTGGTTTACAGAGGGAAAAAAAGTGTGGACTAGCACATGGTAAGTGCAGATACTGTACTATCTAATCAGTGATGAAAATTGATTATGTAGAAGTATAGCAAGTTATTGTTCTGTGCAGAGAGGGAAATAAAATCCAGAAGATCATTTTGTGACAAATTTGAGAAAATACAGTTGTTTTGTTTTTTCTTAACAGTTCACAAAACAGAATCTCATTTGCTTGATATAAATTTCTAGACGAAAGCAGAAATTAAATTTTCATCCTCCCTTATAGTCCCTGTATGGTTTTAATGAGAATGAGCAATTAATATGACAGGAATGCTTATATATTAATGAGTCTGGACCAAATTTAGGCCCTAGGCTGAAAAACCCCTCACATTAACTGTCATGATGTTGTGTCACTGTAGCCTCTGACCATAAAGTTACACCAAGAGCTGCAACAACCTTCTATACCTTCTGATCTGTGTCTCCCTCTTCTGGTCACAAGCAGATATTGTTTGCACTTGAACTTCATGATAACGTTCTGCACAAAAGCCAGATTAATCTGCATCAAGATTAATTCATAACTATCTTGATATTAAATGTTGCTTTTAAAGCCAATAAAAATAACTGTCTCATGAGGACCGTATGAATGTAATCTTTCATATTTTGCCTTCCCAGCCTCCAGTCCTGTAACCTCACAACAGAAACACATCGGTTCCACTATCTTCATCCTCCTCTTCCTCCTGCGTCATTCCTTCCCTCTGAAAGGAGTCCAGCCCGATGATTAAATAGGTGAACAATTAAGAAGATGAAACACAGCTTCTAAACTAAAGGCCATGATACACTGATGATATTTTACCAGATGAAGCCAAATTGATGTGAAAATGTGTGTAAAATAAGTGCTTGAAAATCTGTTTGAAATGTTGAAAAATTGCCACAAATTGATGTCTTTGTATTATGATCAAGCGAAACAGTCACTGTTCCCTCAACTGTTATGGAAAAGCACTTATACATGACAAGACAGAGACAGGTTTGTGGCAAACAATGTGAATGGAAAAATAGTCAAATATTTATGATATGAAAAGATCCTTTTGATTTGGATTCAGCAAATGTGAAAGCCTGATTATGAAAAAACAATCTGCACGACACTCAACCAGATCTAAATAAAAACAAAACCCCAGTGCAGATAAGACCGAGCTTTGCACTTCAAATGAATTATTGTACTCAATTGGCACAAATTATGAAAATGTAAGCATAAGCAGCACCTGGATTGGCATTCAAAGCAATGTTATGTAACATTTTGCCCTTTATTCTGACAATTCTTAACTGGACATTTGACCAAATTATTTTAAATTAAAATTAAATTAAGTAGCTCTTTCCCAAAGTATTTAGCCTCTTGAGGATAAGTGGCAGACACTGTTTCTTGCTTCTCATCTTATCATGTGTCACCTGTATGATTTTGTCAGTGTGTGGTCACTTGTTCTCAGGATGTTTGGAATATGTTATGGTTTGAACCTGATACCTATTTCTGTTAATAAAGAATTCCCAGCAATATTTTTGTTTTCCTGTTTGTTTCATGTCCGGATACAGTATCTACTGTAATAAAATTCAATAAAAGAGAAAATGACAGCACAGTACACACACTGTTGCAAAATATATAGTCAACGCACCAGAAACAAAAAGAAATACCATAGTGTCTATGGCGCACACAGATTAGAGAGGATTACACTATTGGGTTTTACACTGAGTTGACTGCACTGTGACCACCGTCCAATGGAAAGCAATAGTAAATTAGAGAGAAAGAGGTGATATCAAGGGTGTAGAACGATAGGGGTGAAAGTGACATTTCCTGGTTCTTTAAAAGTTTTGCTTGTGATTGCAAGTGTCCTTTTTTGACCATGAGGTAGAGCTCAGGCTATTCAAACCATTTCAGTCTGGTTTTCATGACACAGCACTGAACCTGCACTCACACAGGTGAGATTCTGACTCGGTTTCAGTTTTTGTTTTATTAATTTTGAGCCCTGCCTTCAGTACAGTCAATCACAATATATCTCTTGATGACCTTGTGAAGCACATTGGTGCTCATCATGCTGAACTGATTTGCAGTGTTTCTCAATAATTTCATCCCTGAATAGTTCAGAATCAACTTTGGCACACAATAAGGTTCAGTGCTAGCCTCATTGAAATTGTATTAAAAAAAAGTGCTAATCTGCACTCAAAAATATTTGTCATGAAGTTTCCTGCTTCTTAATGCCAGAAAAAAACAGAGATGTTAACTGCTGGCCCAAAGACACAAAGGCTGAATGTTGAACCTTAAATTTTGTGGACTTAAGTGAGTTACAAATCTTGACATGGAGCTGTTTTTGCGTCTCTCATTTGACAGACACACATCACAAATATCAACAAGTCAGACATCTGAAGAAAGAAGCAGAACTTTTTTTTTTTCTACCAAGGTCACCATCTTTGAAATCAACTTCCTCTCGTGATAAAGGAAGCTCATTTTCAGGAAATCGTCAAACTGAGACCAGGAACGTGCAGGATGGATTTCCACTGTCATTTCAGCTATAGCCTTTAGAGCTTGGGGATGACAGTCTCAACTCTCACCTTAGTTTAGCAGTAACATAGGAATTGGACATTGGGAACCTTCATCCAGGACTGTCTCTTAACATTGTCTGCCTGTCTGCTGTCTGTATGAGTATGTACGTGTATGGCTCGTTCAAGTGTATGTCTGTGTGTGTGTGTGGCTTTTTTTCACATTCTTTGGACTTTCCCCTTGTCCAGGCGCCTGTCACATGCAGTGTTTCTACGTGGAAGCAGCCCAGCAGATTAAAATCCCATCTTCCAGTAACTGACAGCTCCTTTGGACACTGCTGCTGCCCTAGGCTGCCAAACTCCCACTTTTCCTCCCTCATCATGTTTCTCTCTGCTTTATCTGCTTTGTTATCTCACCATAATCCTCCATGTTATTGTCCATTTTGATGTTTTGTCCTGCCACCACTTGCACACTCAAACATCCTGGGGGGGATCCGTCTATGAATGGGACCGGCCAAGACTCCATTTATCGCTTGTAAGGTTTTCTTAAGAGTTTTTCCTTTTTCCTTTTATTCATTCGTTTTCATTTATGGTCTAAGAGCTTGATGGTGCCGGTTGGGTTCATCTCAGCAAGTTATGCCTAACCTCATCATTATCTTTTTGTGATTGATTGTAAATTAGTTAGAACTGGGTTATGCTTGTCTTTGTAAAGTCTTGTGAGACATGTTTTTGTAATGAATTGCTGTATAAAAAACTTTTAAAGAATAATGCTTGCCCCTTCCTCGACAACTGTCAGTAAGGTGAAACACAAATTGGACTTTGGGAATTAACAGCAAATGACTGGCCATTATGGGTTAAGTGTTCTTCTGGCAATGGAAATATAAGGAGATGATTCATTATGTGATGCGCATTTTTCCTGTTAGTAGTCATCCAGTGCAATCATCTTACATGGGGCACCCATCCCAGAGGCATGCACTGCCCTGCCCCTTTTTCACAACAAGTTTCAGTTGGCTTAGTTCCCCCTCATACAAAAGGGATGGCTTCTTTTATTATCCTCAGCACATTGTAAACAGTATTGGTTATCAATAATGATACCGTGTTGGTTTTCCATGGGGAATAAATGCCATTCATAGCCAATGCTTGGAACATGATTCAGAGACACAAGTGGCATTTCATGGTGACAGAGAGATCTTACACATCTCCCCGCCCAAATGTGGATTTCTTTTAATAGCTTATGTAACATCCCACCAGAGGAGAGAGACAAGTGATGTGAGATTGTTTATATAACAATTCTTACCATCCTGTGAAATATGGTGCCACTTACTGTAATTTCATATAGTTCCTTATGTGACACACACAACTTTATTGCAGACAGCATTGTCCTTTTTACTTTTTCAGTGAATGGGGCTTGTTGGTCATTTCAGGTGTGTACAGATAAGCATTAGGGATACATGAAAATAAAAAACTAAAATTCTAAGAGTAAAGTCAGGTGATGGAATTCATATTAACATCTGATGTTAATCTGAATTCTAATATTGTCAGAAAAAAAGTCAGAATTCTGAGATTAAAGTCAAAATCCTCAGTAAAAACTTCATAATTTTGAGAAAAAAGTGAGAGTTGTACTTTGATCACAGTAATTTGAGAGAAAAAGTCAGAAATCTAAGAATGTCAGAATTTTCAGAAAAAAATCTTTTATTTCTGATGATTTTTTTTTCTCAGAAATACGAGATCAAAGTCAAAATAGGCTTTCAATTGCCACTTGGGGACAAATAAAGTAATTTGAATTAAACTAAACTGAACTGAAAATTCTGAAAAAAGTCAGAATTCTTAGATTACGTAATCTCAGAACTCGCAGAGGTGCAATTTTATTGAGCTGTGAAATAATGTATTTGCATGTTATTTACAAAATGTCAAACAAACAATCAATTTGTACGACTAAATTGTAACATTGTGTCTTGCTGTGATGGACTCTGATGGTCCATGGGAGAGAACAGTTACATTCACATGTGAGTAAATGACAGCTCAGTGAAAATAATGTGAAATACAAACCCAGAAAACTCAAAATAAGATCTCATCTTTGTCCAGCCTATTTCTCCTAGACATATTTGAGCTCATATGAGATCAGGGTGATATTTTGACCATTTTCTCGTACTTCTTAATTTCAGCTCCTGAGAAATAGCCTTCCTCTTGTCTCAGCATGATCCCAATTTAAGATCTTAAAATGTTCTCTTTTTATTCTCTCACTGCACTGAACTTTATTTGTCTGGAATAATCAACTTTGAGACAACAATGAGATCCAAAAGAGAACTTGGTTGGCTTATAAATGAGCCTGCACAATATCAGAAATTTGTCTCGGTAATCTCATTCAAGTCTCAGCTGTGTATTTTCTCAGGGTTGTCTCACTTCTATCAAAGAAGAGTCAAAAAAAGATCTACATATAAACTTTACTTTCTCATTGATTTGTCCCAAATATTTTTCAAATGCCCAATTAACAAGACATGCATGCACTGTGGCTTGACTCAATGTAATGCTTCTTGATTCTTTACAGCTTAATAAACACAACTTATTAAAAACCTGACTCGCGATCGGATTTTCCCGAGGTTACACCGTGAACGCTGTTGTAGCAAGTTGGAAATTTATAAGACAGCAAGACGCATATATTCTAAGGGCCGATTTCCCGTGAATAGTTTCTCTCATCAGTGCGGAAGTAAACAAGCCAAGGTGTTTTGGAGAAGATGCTGAATAAAAGTTGTTAGAAAGCAGAGTTTGAAATCTTTTTTGGATGTACAGTTTCAGGACATATTTGACAGCGTTGTGAGTTTTGCGTTTTCAAATGGACATTTATAACGGACTTTTGGACTGTGCGAAGCCAAGCAAGCACCTGGAGCAGGTAGGTAGATCCCTCATTACAGTAAATGAAAAGTTGTAGTTATAAATCTTATTACGGTGGCCCTGAAGTGCAAAACACAACGACATTTCACAAAATACAACATTTATCAAAACACAACGTCATTTCACAAAACAAGACATTTCACAAAAAGGGTATGCCCAACACAGGAAGTAGAAAGCTTCTTCTTCTTTTTCCTTCTTCTTCTTCTTCTTTACTAACGGCGGTTGGCATTTAGCTTATTGGTCAGCCAGACAAATATCGCTCTTATTTATCTTATTTACTTATCATATTTGTGCCTTCGGCTACTTCCTGGGTTGGGCATACCCTTTCCGGTTTGTGAAACTTCATTGTGTTTTGACAATTGCCATTGTGTTTTTTGAATTGCTGTTGTGTTTTCTGCAATGTGGTTGTGTTTTGTGAAATGTGGTTGTGTTTTGTGAAATGTCGTTGTGTTTTGTGAAATGTCGTTGTGTTTTGTGAAATGTCGTTGTGTTTTGCACTTCAGGGCCACCATATCTTATAGCATGAACATGACAGACAAATAGAATGACGCAACACAGGCTGGGTAGGCTTGTTTGGAACTTTTGGTCAGTACTTGTTGAATTAATATTTTGATCCAATTTTTTAAATTAATGTGATTGACAGAAAATTAGATTTTAATTAGAAAAAAAGCATTTTCTGAAGAAAATGCGTGGACAAGCGGAAAGCTGCGCAAAAAAAGGTTGAAAGCTGCTGAAATTCAGAGTTTTAAGGTCCTCTGCCCACCAGAATTAAACTGCTGTGATATCTAAAAAAGCACAAAAAGTATTGTGCAAATGAAAAAGTGTTCCAAGTGGAGGTATGGTGCAAGTTTGAATGATGTGAGATTTAGTGAAATGTGTCTTTCAAAGTGTGAGAATTTGAAAGGTTTGACAGTATCAGCGGTGGAACAGTGAGGTAAAACATGAACACTGAAAGATCAACATGACTGGTGATAGAAGAGTATTAAACCTTGTGGAAAATTTGGCTTGGTGGGAGCAGTAAAGAGTATTGATAGTGGTAGTAAGAATAGTGGCAGTAGGATTGTTGTACGTCTAACAGTGGAACTGCAGCAGTAGAAGAAGTGGTTTGATTAGTAACCATCATAGTATTGAGACTCACAGTGCCAATACTAGTATTGGCTGAGTAATGACAATAGAAGCAGTACCACTGTTAATACTGTACTAAAAATGATGCATTATATGCAATAAAACTATATAATCAAAACAGCATATAACTTGAACTGTGGTAACTCAAAAAGTACAAAATATCAGGTACCAGCAGTTGTAACTGTTATATGTCA
>OMLF01043660.1:0-17193 GCA_900302615.1 Holocentrus rufus
AGTAGTATCTCTTGAAGTTAACTACAAATTGAGCCTCGGAGGAGGTCTACGATTTCTTTCAGGGTAACACCGTGTTGGGGATTCAGAGACAGTTCTACTCTGAAGAGTAGAGTCCACAGTTTCTGGAGGTTGAGTGTCACTATTGGTAGTTCAATCAGGAGAGACTCAGAGAGAAGTACAGAAAATTGTTTATTACATGAATGTGCCAAGTTAATAATGAATACAGTCTTTGGCGCGTAGACTCGACAGGGAGATTTTCGATGGAGCGGCATCGCCCAGAGCAGCAGCGAGATAAATCCCCCCATGGAGTCCAGACACTGGTGGTGGTGGATGATGAGGAGGATGGGCTGATGATCTGATGAATCTATGAAGATGAGGCGGTGATGGGGAGGAGGAGGGGCGCGTGATCCAGCAACATGAAAGCACTGTAGACACAAAGAGAAACGTAGTTTTAAAAAGACAGCTGCAAGCTGATAGGCTAACAGAGAAGGTGTGCCACCCAGCCATTGGATAGATGTGAACAGCTGCTGACCAGCTGATCGAGCCCAATTGACAGCCCGCGAAATGACAGGAGAAATACTAGTGAGCATGCGCAAGAGCTGAGATGAGAAGAATAAATGGAGAGAGAGTAAAGATGCAGCATGAAAAGATAGTCTTCCTGACTGAACTTCTGCTAAAGCTCCATGAAAGAAGATACAAGTGAATATTTCTAGACAGGCTATCCCTGTTCATCAGAAGTACAGATCTGTAAGCACAGCAACAGCATATACCACAATCATGAACAACAACCGAGGACCAAAAGCAGTTATTATGGACAATGGGCCACAATTCACTTCTGATTGGTTTTCCACCTACCTAAGGAACATAGAAATTATGTATCAGAAGACTCCACTGAGGAAAGGTTGAACAAGGTGCTTAAATATGATTTAAAAACATTTTAGCAATGATGCCACATTGCAGAGGAAGTCAAAATCTCAGTATTAAGCTACAGATCAAATGCTTAAGGTGATAGGACCTTAATGGGTAGAACTCATGAGTGGAAGACCCCTGAGAGTCCCACTGGATTATGTGTGCCCAACTCAATAACCTGACAATCCAGCTGAAGATGACAAGCTGTGACAGGAAGTTAAGAAAGACAAGATGCTCACAAAAGTCCGCCCAAGGGAACCCCACTACAGATTGGAGACTATGTTTGGGTTAAGAAGGCACTGAGAGGAAATAAGTTAGAGGGCAGTCAGTTTCAGCCTGTCTCAATAGTGCTGTCCAGTCAGGAAAATTTACTTTCAACTTCACAATGGTACCTGTTGGAAGTCCAGAAGAAAATTTTCAAATTTTTATTAAACTTCCTAAAAGATGTTTCAGTCACGGTCAGTGGAAGTCAGACTCATTCATTCAGGTATCAAGGGTTGTGTATCCCATGACAGGTTGTAATGGGTGACTGAATCAGCAGAGATGACCCCAGGGAATCCCCTAAGGCTTATTAGGCAGTCAGGTCGCAAAATCTCTCTCATGCATGCAAGGGCGGATGAAAACTTTCGTGCAAAGGGCATTACAACAGCTTTCCACATAAGTATTAGAAAGCAGTTTTTGCATTGGATTACAAAGATCCTACGGATTATATCCAGCTCTTTTGCAATGCAATGCACTTTCATGAATCGAGAGGAGGAAGCCAAACACGTGATCATTTTCTGTAATTTACAGCACAAATGTACTGTGTGTGTTTGAGCCCCACTGCAGGGTCTCTCTCTTCTGGGTATTGTTCTTCATTTGTTGCATGCTTTCCCCTGGGCTTGACCGAAATGGCATGTGATGGAGTAATCCTTGATACTAATTATTTGTTCTTAGAAGGTTTCAAACAGTGTTCTGCTTGAAGCTAATGTGATGCTGCTATGGGATGGTCTTCATCAGTTTATGATCAGTCAACCAGACTTTTCCAGGCTTGATATCAGGACTGTATGTAGATGACTTGACATTAAAACAAGGTTTCTTTGTAAGTACTAATAATATCCTATTGTATTATGAGATCAACACAATGGTAACACACAGTTTACAAGTGTTTAAAATGCTGCTGAAGCCACATATACAAATAGGATGTGACCTTCCAACGCTTTGACTCATAATCCAAGGTGACTCTTCATGCACAAACCCAATTCAGATGTCAAAACTGTGATGTTGTAACCCCCAAACGGTGATTACAGAGGACATCAGGCTATGCTGATAGAAAGGACAAGAAAGAACTAGTGAATAAACTTGTTTGCTATTTTATGACTTTTGGTAAAGCTTTCTGTTTTGAGAACCGGGGTCATCTGTGTTTTTTTAAACAGTATAAAATAGTTAAAAGTAAACAATAGTTTACTTTTTGCTCAGAAAGTGGTTCTTCTTGACTTATTTTTCAACACTTCTGCCCTTTGAATCCTTTGTGTCCTTCCTGGTTGAACAGCAAAAAGTTACCTTTCATAACACGAAATGTAAAAACCCTTTGTTTAATTTTATCCACAAAATGCAAAAACATCATTCACTTGGTGCCCTATACTGTAGGGGACAGAATATTCAACACAATCCCATATTAAATTTTTTGTATTAATACTTAATAATTATTTACTCCAGGAACATATGTATGTGTTTCTCTTCCATTTTCAGTCAATGAGCATAATCCCTATCATACAAAAAAAAATTATGTGTTAAATTATGTTTGTGTCCATAGACTCATAATAGAAATATTGCGCTCAAATGTTTTTGATAATCCAAAAAGTGCTTGTTATGTTTACAAAAGCATCTGCACTCTGATTA
This sequence comes from Holocentrus rufus, assembly GCA_900302615.1. Lineage (NCBI taxonomy): Eukaryota > Metazoa > Chordata > Actinopteri > Holocentriformes > Holocentridae > Holocentrus > Holocentrus rufus. The sequence continues at coordinate 2,791 of OMLF01043660.1, forward strand.
GTTTTTGTGTACAAAGATTAGTGTAATCCCATTACAGATAATCCATTGCTCTGCTAACCTGTCTCTGAAGTATAGGGCCGGGGTTGAATGAGGACATTAAACCAAGCAGATAAAATTACAATGATGTAATCAATGGTAGTGGTGACATAAATGCTTTTCCATCCACACCTACAGAACGCACTAGCATGCAGCATGCTGCATCCAGCATGCAAACAACACAAATTTAGTTCAGTAAGTCAGTGGCAACAAATCAAGAGTCTTTATTTTGGTGTGGGTGGTTTGATACTGAGCTAATGTACCTGAGCACATGTACAATGTGCACACCAAGCTCAAACCAAAACACAAGCTAAATTTGTTTTCATGCTACAAGTTTAAAGCTCCCAGAAACTACGTAACCAAGCGCCATGTGCTCACACTGAAAGACAGTGTAAAATACCAGTAAGCACACACATATGACTGCAATACCATTTATTTAAATATTAATTCAATAACCAAAAAAAAAAACAAAAAAAAAAAAAACAAAGAGCACTCATCAGAAGATAAAATATCTAAGTTGTTTTGTACAAGAATATCATTAAATTATAATAAGGCTATTTGATTCTGGTTAAAAATAAACCATCAAACATTTGCATTATTTCTTATTATTCTGATATACCACTGTGTATAACAAACAAGCTCTGAGAAGCTGTGCTTTGCAGTGATTTCAGACTAGCTAAGTTGTCAGACAGTATGCCAAGTGACCTCATATGGCTTCTCCTTTATTATTGCTTTAATTCAACACATGCTCAGTGCAGGCACCATGGTTCAGGTTGTGTTTTGGTTTGCTGCAGTGTAGTGTAGCCTATCCACTCAAAACATACATTGTTACTTGCAATATACTTGCAGTGAGATTTGTCTCCATCCATTCAGGTGTTCATCAGTTTGTCTCATGCCATGTGCTTTATCAGACACAGCTAATCTGATTTTGTGGGAGTGATGCATCCCACTACTGATTTCCAGCATTTTCAAATTACTGATTTGCCAAAAGGGTAGTGTTACAATTTCAGGTCAAAACAAAGTGACCTAAAATGTTTTTTTTGTTGTTGTTGTTGTTGTTGTTGTTGTTGTTTTTTTTAATGATAACCTCAGAGGGGAACTGAATCTCTGGTACGAGATTATTTTCATTTATATCAATGCTAGCTTGAATAGACATTCATATTTTGTGTGAGAAGTGGCTCTTCTCCTCCAACTTCCTGTATTTTTCCTCCATTTATTGTCGTTTCCTCGTTTATTGGGAACCGTTTGGTGGTTGTAGAGCTATGTAATTTGATTAATTTATTTTATTTTATTTTATTTTATTTTATTTATAATCATGTATTATTTACTTACTAATTGCTAGGATAAATATTTCTACCCAAAATAAAGCTGTATAATCTAGTAATATTAATCTGTTATCATTTTTGAAAGTGTGCTATAGCACGTTTCTCTTCCACTCTCAGCCAATTAACACAATGCCTGCTACTGGTCTCTAGAGGCACAGCAGCCAATCGGAAGCGAATTAGCTTCGACGTCATTAAGCGGCTTATTAGAGCAGGTGAATGGAGACACAAACGGGCTGTGATTGTGTCATGTTTGGGGTAGGAGCGGACCATGACAACACACTCAACAGGAAAGCCGTGTGCGAGTGGTAAAAAGTAGATTTATATTTATTTGACGGGATATTACGGGACCGTTCTTGCTTTTTTTTCCCAAGCGGAGTTTGTGAGTTTCCTCAGCAGCCAGCATGGAGTCCGACAAGGTAAGTTCTCTAAGACATGTTGACACTTGTTTCTGACATTACTGACTATGGAAAAAAGGCTATAGCGGTCTGTTGACAGATGCATCTTCGCTGTGTCATCATTTATCAGCCAGAGAAGGCGGCAGTTAATAAATACTTAAAAAATACTTTAAAAAAATGGTGAACACCAACAGATAATATAATACTGAGACATCTTAATAGTGAAAGAGTTTACACCCTCAGACCAGTCCGCCACTCTCACAAAACTCATAGCCTGAATATTTTCTACAAAATAAATAGGTCTACAAAACTTTGTTAGGCTATGATGGAATTGTTGTTAATGTATAGCCTGTATTTGTTACTGTATAGCCTGTATAACAATATATAACGGTATTACACCTGTGGTATAAGATGCTTCATGTTATGAAATATGCAAATCACACTGGTTGGATTTAAAGATGCTGGAGCCTTAAACTGTGGCTCCTAAGCACAATACAATGTTAATACAAAGTTATCCTAAAAGTAACATTACACACACACACACACATACATTCCATCCATGTTCCATGCACACAAACAGCCTTGATACAGATGAAGTCCGTGTATGAAGTGTGCTCTAAGTTTTACACACAATGCACTGATAATAATACAGAGTTTACTATGAAAGTATACTATTCTATCTATTCTATTCTAGTATACTTCTATTAACAACTATTAAAAGAGCAATGAGAGAGAGAGAGAGAGAGAGGACCTAAATCAAAATACCAGAACACATGGCTCATCTTCTGCCTCTTTATTGTAACTGCACACCCCTAATGACATAAAATGTTACTGAGTATCTTTGTGCTTTTATTGCTTTGCTTGCTCTTATTGAAGTTAAGGCATTGTGAATTTACCAAGACACTGCCTTTAAATAATCTGACACCACTGGTCTCTGTTTAAAGGGTACCTTCATGTTTACCTTTCTGTTTTCACTTTTTTCCACCACTTCTCACATTATGGGAAAAAACAATCATACATATTAGATATTCCACACGGGTGTCGATAACAGAGACAGCAGGAGAATAACTAAAGGTGCTCAGAAGGTCAAGGTATCCCTTCAAAGTGGACCGGCTGTGGCATGTGAACTATAACTGAAAAGATTCTTTCTTTACTCAAGTGAAATAAACAAAATCAGACGAAGAGGCAATGTAGCACGATGTGTGTGTGTTTGGGGGTCGGGGGTGGGGGGCGCTATGAGCCTTTAATCCCCCTAAAAATTCCAGTTCTTGACCTGTTAGGCCAGTGATGTAGTGGTAAACATAAAGGAATGCAAACTATGACTTCCAGTCAGTGATCATCATATGGGAAATGAAAACTGGTATAAACACGTCAATCATATTTTCAGAAAAAACAGTAATTTGTTTTTCTTGTACATGAAATAGCCCAGTGCTCAAATTTCCTACATCAATCCCATGTCAATTTGACACTATTTACTACAATGTATACTCTGAATTTCATAATATGAAAATTAATGTCAGCTTAAAAACATGGGCTTACCCTCCACATTATTCCCAATAAAGTGTGATTTTAGGGTGACATAAACATAGGGTGGCATAAATTAGTGATTCACAAGCAAGTGAAATATCTTTATCTTTACAGGACATACAGTGTTCATATAGTTGTATGGAGCTTGTTTAAGCAAATCCACTCTTATAGTATAGATGAACATACAAATGAAATAAATACATACTAGGACATCCTGCATACCAAGTTGGAAAATATGAATTTCAAGTTTACCTCAAATTGGTATCCTGTAGTGTTTACCACAACCATGAGGAGTTTCACTTGTTGTAGCACTTTTTTAACTGGGTAAAGTCTTTACCCAGTTAAAAAAGCACATCAAATACTGTTCTGTTTTCAACCAATTTTGTAAAACTGCAATGAACCAGTAAATGAATGAATAAAAATCACTTATCAACATATTTATCAGATATTAATGGAAACCTGCAATCCTACAGGAAAATTGTGTGAAGATCCAGTTTGAAATACTTGTTTTTTCACTGTGATGACAAAATCTGACACATGAAATAACCACTTTTTTATGTCTCCATTGCAATGCAAAACACACACCACATAAAAAACACAGCCAGCAGGAGCATCAGGGCTTTTGAATGGCAGTCAGGCATGGCTGAACGTGACACAGCAGTGACGGACTTGATCTGCACAAAGCTGCTGCTACTGACCAGAGAGCAGGGAGATTACAAGCCACTGATGTAACACTGAACAAAGCTGAGCAAGACTTGGGAAGTCCATTAAGATAGTAGAGACACGTACTTGTATTATTAAGCTGGCATGAAGTCCTACCCATGTATAGCAACTGAACAATTAAAGGCATACTCATGCAGTGTAGTCTACATCTAAATCTCTGTCCTGATGTGTCTATCTTAAACTCCCGCCTGCCATCTAATCTAGGAGCAACTGAGGGCTACTCCTGAAGTACACCGCAATATTATATCAATATGAGACTACATATCGTCTGGGATATGTAGTCTTTTCCTGGTTTTGAAGGCTGCATTACAGATAAGTTTCACTGCTGTTAAAGGTCCTACCATTTAATGTCGTTTTGGAAGAATTCACTGGAGCTTGATGCATATGTACACAATGAATTCTTAAATTGCCCTGAAATTAGCCTGTAGTCCAGCTTTTCTGAGTGACACACACTCACTGTTGATGAAGAAAGTCAATAAAACACAGAGCAGACACACGGGAGAATGACACTGTAAAAAGTGCCAGAGATTGATGGAGTCTGTCAACAAGATAAATAAAATACTCTTAGAAACAAAAGATATGGATGCAAACTGTAGGCCCCTACTCGATTAATGTGTGACCTTTTGAAATGCAGACTTTTATTTGTGTTTTTAGGTGACACTCCCACTGGTGATGGCAGTTGGGACGGCTGTAATTGGCTCGCTACAGTTTGGCTACAACACTGGTGTCATCAATGCTCCTCAGAATGTGAGTACGCTGCTATATCCACCTAGCCTACCATTTTCCATGTAAACCATAGCATATACATTTAGCATGAAGGGAATTAGAGTGGTATGTCTTCTGTTTGCAGATGATACTGTCCTTTTTGCTCCTCTGGATTGTGGTTTCTGATGTGAATTGGAATGATTTGGGGTGCAGTTCAGCACCAACTTGTACACTCTTAGTACTTAAGAGAGCTGAATGTGCACTGAGGATCTTGACCTATGAGGGGCAGAGCTTTGATGTGCAGGTCATTGGGGCATTGCATGGGGGGCTTTTGATGGACTCTGCACTAGGCTAAGACAGCTTTACATATCATATGCGTTCAGGTTGTGCACATCATGTGACTATGAATAGATGTCACATGTTATATTGGAAGTTTAAAGCCATGGTTCTCTGTGGGAAAGACTTAATTAATCAAGTGAATTTCTTTGTCTTCATGTGTGGGCAACATGAAATATGGTCAACATTAGATGACGACAATGAATGTGTGTGTGTATGTGTGTGTGTGTGTGTGTGTGTGTGTGTGTGTGTGTGTGTGTGTGCGCGCACGTGTGATATGCTCAAAATGGCCCTATAAATAGAGTGGTTCACAGATGACCTCACCCTATGCAGGGATCAGCAAACTCACAAGCTCATTGGTCTGTGTTCCCTCCTGTAAAGAAATGGTATAAATAACACACAGTCCTGCTGGTTTTCTCTGCTACCAGCAATTAATTGCACTCACTTATATCCTAGGTATACATCAATATCTTTATTACATGAGTAGAGTGAAAAGCCAACAGAGCTGTGCTGCTGGAGGACCAGGATGAGTGCTACTGATCTAAATTCTGGTTACTTAAAGCGTCTATCATGCTGAAACACTATCATTTATAAATCAAACACACATAAACCCAGCCTCTCTTTTCTTTGTCCTCTCAAATTCAGTCATATGTTCCTAATTGGCTTTCCAGTGGAATACAAGCTCATTGTCAAGTTTATAGGATTACCAGGTAATGCGGCGTGACGTTCTTACACACACTTTATTTACGGCACTGTTGGGTTTGGCAGGTCAACTTGGTAAAGAAAAAAAAAACAAGGCACAGTATTCAGTGTAGCAAATGTTCATGCATTCCGATCAGTCCTAATTTTCAGTTTTTATCATCCGTGTTTACGTATCATTGAAGAGAGCAGTGTATATTTGAAATTAAACAAAAAGGTACTAATAGCTTTTAAGAACACGCGATTAACATGGAAATTACTATTCAAAGTTAAAATTCATTGCTAAAATTGCATGGGCACAATGAACCTATATATTGAGGGTACAGAACAGAACAGTTTCTTTTAGACATGGATGAAGCCCTATGTATCTCATTCCCTTGACCTTAAGCCACCCACAGATACAAAATAGATATACTATGTAGTGCTTCATATGACAAATTAGCTATAAAGTAGAAGCCTGTCTTATTTTAACCCTAATCCTTCAATCCATGTGCACCATTTCCTTACTTTCTGAGACATTACAAGTAGAAACTTTTGACATCTGGTATCTAGTTCAGATAAAATGTCTGTATAGATAGAGCCGTTCTCAGCTGCACAGACTTTGGTTAATACATGCTAACAACGTTATGCTCTTACCTACCCACAAGTCTAGCTAAGAGACCAGAATCTGAAATGGTCTTAGATAATTGGACCTTTGTCCCACCAGTACAATCAAGCAGTCTAGCCAGCTATCCTCATTTACATTAAGGTCTATCTGACATTATTTGTCAATAATGAAAGCTTGAATATTCTCACAATCTCATCTCTCAAGCAAGATAAAGTCACAGCGAACTACATCACTGCACAAATATTTTACATCTATATGCTTAGAAAGCAAGTGTTCAATGTTCTGTTTCAAGTTCTTTAAGCAGTTTTATGCCCTTCACTGTGTTTTCATCTACATTCTTAATACAAGGAAATGCTTTTATTGAACAGCCTACTGATTATTGATTGAAGTGTCAGATGCAAAGAAATGCTGCAAATAGTCATAAACGAGACTCTGAAGAATGAAATAAAGCCAAGTTATAACATTGTTTACCTTGCCAAAGTTGCAAACTGATTTGAAGTTATCTGTCCTGTTTAACTATTATGCACAGTGAGTCTCAATGCTGTGTTTCAGATCATTGAGAGCTTCTACAATGAGACATGGACCAACAGGTATTCAGAGGTCATCACTCAGAACTCTCTGACCACTCTGTGGTCCATCTCCGTGGCCATCTTCTCCGTGGGAGGAATGGTTGGCTCCTTTTCTGTAGGCCTGTTTGTGAACCGTTTTGGCAGGTAGGACAGTTTATTTGACCAGCAGCATTATTAACCATGTCCTTTCCTACTGGAAATGGGAAATGGATAAGTGCTAAAACATGCAATGAATGCTATGTTTTTTTAAGGAGGAACTCCATGCTCATGGCCAACGTTCTAGCTTATATCGCTGCTGCGTTCATGGGCTTCTCCAAGCTAGCTGCATCCTGGGAGATGCTCATCATTGGACGGTTCATAGTGGGCCTGTACTCCGGCCTCTCCACTGGCTTTGTACCCATGTATGTCGGCGAGATCTCACCGACCTCTCTCCGTGGAGCATTAGGCACCTTGCATCAGCTTGGCGTTGTCATTGGCATTCTTGTGGCACAGGTAAGATCCTTAAAATGATATTGATGATGTTTTACAGTGGCAATGTAGTATTTGCTTCATTGTATCTGGTGGCATTTGTGCTGCAGCAATCTAGCATTGCAAGAGCTATGTTCTTCTGGTTTGATGAGACTTCTTTCAGTTTTCTGTAGAAGAATTTGTTCCATTTTGTGGGAAAAAAGACACCTGAATGAAAGCAAACAGCAGTGACAGTCTTGTGAAATTTGGAATAAATTAAACAATAGACATGATAATCTTACTGGCACTACCTTTTAGATCTTTATCTTTATTTCTGCCCACTCTACCTGAACAGTTGTTGCTTGCAGTGGGATCCAGAGTTTGGGATGCCTGTGACTATAACAGAGGGATACAGCAGTGAAACAAATGTGAGCCACTGTACTTCTGTGTCTTCTGTATGTACTGCGTTGTCTATGTTTATGTATTGTATGTGTCTCTTGTGCAGATTTTTGGAATTGAGTCGATCATGGGAAATGCCTCCCTGTGGCCTCTCCTGCTGGGTTTCACCGCCATCCCAGCTGCACTGCAGTGTGTCCTGTTGCCCTTCTGCCCTGAAAGCCCCCGATACCTCCTCATCACCTGCAATGAGGAAAACAAAGCCCGGAGTGGTGAGACACATACACACATAATGACACAGATTTACACACACAGAGCAGTTGGTACAGTTATAGTGTTGAGGATAAATTGTGGTTTCTCAGTTTCTCAGTTTTACAATTACCATTCAATGATCTATTTTACACTAAGAACACTAAGAATGGGAAAAGTCAAAGGAGCAATTTATAATGTATAAGATTTTTTTTCTCACATTTCTTTTGTTCTTGCAAAGAAAAGATAATCTCTGTTCTACAGACACATTAAAGCATGATAGAATAATGTATCTAGGTATATAATCTCCATTCAGAATTCATAGTAGCTGCCTTTTGAAGCAGAAATAATACAGTTACTGGTGTTTGAAAGCAAACAAAAAAATAATTGAATAAAATAATGGATTGAACTTTGTGCTCTCTGCAAAGAGAAGGGCAGTACTTTAAAATGTGATGGTTTAAAGTGTGGATAATAGTGACTCCGGTTAATCGCCACAGGTCACCTCTTTAGTTGACCAATTGTTGTTGCTTTATATTTGAATCTTCTTGTCCAATAATCATAATATTCTTACTTTAATTTGCTCAAGAGCCACTGTTTCAATCCACTCACAATCTGAGATTGTAAATACATTTGATTTCAACTGGTAGTTTATTTCACTCTTGTGCCTGAGCTGTACACAGGTAGCCACAGTGGTTCTCATGTGATGTCTTTATGAGTTCCTGACCAAATTGAAATGACCAGAAAAAAAATTTAATTTGTTACAACCATTTGCTCCCATATCTTGGCACTTCCAGTCTTAACAAAGCTGCGGGGCACAGAGGAGGTGAGTGCAGACATCCAGGAGATGAAGGAGGAGAGCCAGCAGATGATGAGGGAGAAGAAAGTGACCATCCCTGAGCTGTTCCGCTCTCCCATCTACCGCCAGCCCATCTTCATCTCCATCATGCTGCAGCTCTCGCAGCAGCTGTCTGGAATCAACGCTGTGAGTCAAAGAGTGTTGCAAATTGTTACATCCTGCTTCACTGCCATATGGATGAGTTTTGGCCTAGCACATTCTTGTTCCGGAACTCTCAAGAAATGTTTATATGAATGTTAAGAATTAATTGCAAATGCCATATCACCCTGCTTTGTTGTATGCATACATGGAAACGTGTGACTGTTTCCTCGGTGATTGTCTGCAGGTGTTTTACTACTCCACTGGGATCTTTGAGCGAGCAGGAGTGTCTCAGCCTGTCTATGCAACCATCGGGGCAGGAGTGGTCAACACTGCTTTCACTGTGGTTTCTGTAAGTTGCTAGAAGGTAGACGTGGTTTTGAGGAATGGGTATTTCAGCCATGAAGTCAAACATTCACACAGCGCCATTTTTAAAATTGTAATTTCTCTCTTTTCTGTCCAGTTGTTTATAGTGGAGCGTGCAGGCAGGAGATTGCTCCACCTCACTGGTCTGTTAGGAATGGCTGGGTCAGCAGTACTTATGACCATTGCCATGGCATTGCTGGTAAGTATATGACAGTTGATTTAATTCTCTGAAACCTAAATGTGTCACTTGTGCACAAAATCTCTTTTCTTTAAATAAATAAATAAAATTATGTGTGTGTGTGTGTGTGTGTGTGTGTGTATATATATAGAGAGAGAGAGAGAGAGAGAAAATATAAAATAAAAAGAAACAAAAAATATTTTTATAATATTAATGCAAGCTAAAAGGTAAAAAATTGAAAAAATATAAAGTTAACAAAATATTTTTTAAAAATGCTATTTTTGACGATGAAGATTTTTTGAATATATAGAAAATAAAAGATAACTTAAAAATACATTTTTACAATATTAATTAAAATTAAAACATATAAAGTTAAAAAATATTATTAAAAAAAGTAGTAGTATGAATAAAGAAATATAATAAAAAATATATATATATATACACATGAATAAAAAAATGCTTCTTCATGCCAAAGCAGAGATTTTTCAGTATTACTTAAAGAAATAAAGAGAATATCATTCAGGGTTCACAGGGTCAAGCGGTATGTGGTATATTCTCGCAGTGCATACACATCATCTTTGAAGTAAGCCGTTAATTTCAAGTGACTGAAAGCCTCCTTGGTGTGCTGCCCTCCTCAGGACCAGGTCAAATGGATGTCCTATGTCAGCATAATAGCCATCTTCAGCTTTGTGGCCTTCTTTGAAATTGGCCCTGGCCCCATCCCTTGGTTCATCGTGGCCGAGCTCTTCAGCCAGGGGCCCCGGCCCGCAGCCATCGCAGTCGCTGGCTTCTCCAATTGGTCCGCTAACTTCATGGTGGGCATGGGCTTCCAGTATGTTGAGGTAAGGAGGCTTAGTGTCAAGTCTCATCTTATTATTACCAGCTTGGCTGTTTGTACTTTCATTCAGCTCTAAGCAAAGAGAGGTCCCTGTAAATGGTACGTTAATTGCATTTGTATAAACACAGATGTCAACAACCATCCAATCATGGTTTGTATCAAGCCACTAACGCCACCAACCTCTTCACTGCAGAATTTGATATATGTATACACTTTGTACTGCAAACTGTCTAAACATGACTGTCCTTTGCCTGTGACCCCCTGTAGAAACTGTGTGGCCCCTACGTGTTCATCATATTCACCGTCCTGCTGCTGGGCTTCTTCGTCTTCACCTACTTCAAGGTGCCAGAGACCAAGGGCCGGACCTTTGACGAGATCGCAGCAGGCTTCCGCCAGTCGACCGGTCAGGCCTCTGAGAAGTACTCAGCCCCTGAGGAGCTAAACACCCTCGGAGGGGCTGACTCCCCGCTTTAAAAGCTGCCACACACATGTACACACACCTGACTACAGTAATGCCTCTGTGCTTGCAAGCAGGGTTGGGTTACTAGTGGAACACTTGCAACCATATTGGTGTTAAGAAGAGAACACCAAGATCCTTTGGTGTTTGAAATGCCTCTGTACCTCAAATTTGGCAAAGACATGTAACAATAACACCAATAAGTTGCTAAATTTGGGTAATCCCTGGAATTATGTTACTGATTGTGATTTTTATGAGGTAAATATGCACTGCAGTCGAGTACATTTTTAAAGTAAGATACCCAAACCTGCTTTCAATGGCATGGGCTAAACTTCTAGACCACTTGCAGAACACCCCAGGACATGGAGTATTAGGGGCAGTAGCGCTTTCATATGGATACGTGGAGACTTTCTGAATTGAAATCTTTTTTACAAACTGTAAAAACAGATGTGTGTTGTGACTGAGTTTCATCTCATTCTTCATCGCTTTGCCAGAAATTAGTATAATGTGTTCACTTTCATCAGCAGGTTTTGTTTGACTAATAGATTTTATTCACCATATCACTCTTCACTACACTACTTCAATTTTATTCAATTTTAATTTTACTTTATACATTTATTTTATTGTGCAAAGGTCCTGATATTAATTTAGTGGCGCTTCACTACAATACACTCACTGAATTCTATCGCAGCTCAAGACCATTTACTTCCTTCAAACTGACATGAATGAACAAGATCAATCTCCATTTGAAAAACAAATAATACAATAATGCAATCAAGTTAAACTAAGCAGATGTAATATCCAAGATGTGCCTCAAATACATTAATTAGCTGTAATAAATTAATGAGTCTAAAAAAATACTTGATTGATGCTATTTTGATTGTGTTTATTCAGAATTTTCAGTTTTAATTCTAAAACACAAGTTTATCCTATAATGTATCTGTTGCTTTATGAAATCTTTTATTACCAGAATTCACTCTCTTACTTCATCTAATTAGAAATGAACTGTCAACATGAATTTATAACAACCTCAACCATCTACCAAGGTGATCTATCATTCTGTAATTTGCATAGTTTATTAATTTAAATTAAATAAGGGAGTCCATTTAATGATAGGAAAAAAAAAAAGATCTCCCTTAACATTTTCTCAGTGTCTGTTTGAGTTTGTCATTATGCTTTCCGTTATGTGAAATTTCAGTGCCACTGTTACCACGTCATTGAATGGGCTCTTTTAATGTAATTTATTTGTCATAGATGCTACAAAAACATTTCTACATTTAGACCTTTTTGCTCTCCCAAAAATGGTTCGATTTAGTACAGCTTAGCCACTTGCTGATTAGCTGGCCTGCTGCTGGTGTTGCTCCTTGGTCTGAATGAAAAGTACTAACAATTATAACAAATCATTATCAGGGAAACTAAATCACAAATGTCGAGACTTTTTCCCAAAACAGTGACATTTAAAGTGTCAAGATATCCCTTTAATACTTTGTGTCATGTGTTACTTAAGCCTCACAGAGCAGAAGTCTTAGGGGAGGCAATCTAGGACAGCTCATGTCCCATCCAGCACTGTGGGATAATGGATTTCATGTTATATGATTACAATAACCTGAATACCAAAAGCTGTGACTGCATCACATTTAATTTTTTTAATTAAAAGAAGAAAGAAAGAAAAAAATAATGAGGTAACCGCTATTTTTAAAATAAATTGCAGGTGATGACTCAAAAATCATGTTTAAAAGGTAAAAGGCATTCATACTGTGAGGTCATGAAAATGTTAATAATGCTAAACTAATAACTGTCAATAATTGGGAGCAGTTTTTTTAGCACTGCATATTATCCAGCTATTATCTGCTAAATATTAATGTAATTGACTGACATTTCTGGTACTAAAGCAGATTATTATGGGATGCGCTATTAATGCTAACAACTATATATATGATTTAAGGATAGAATTTATTGATGATGCACACAAAATAATTCTTGCACTGATTCATTATATCTTACTCATTTGTTTGAAGGCATTGTGTATCTACACCTTAGCATCACTTTGTACTTCATAGCTGCTTATCTTTTCTTACTGAACATATGCTGTAAATAACTCTGTATGTGTAATAATGATGAAAGAAAATATTGAGAAATGTTAACATTTCTACAGAACTTTATCAATAGTGTTTACAGGCCAGAAACAACCCATTCATTGACCTATGTATGTACCTATAGCATGGACCTATAGTGACTAGCTTAGTACAAAACAAGGGCATTATCATATTTTACTGAATATGACTAGTTGCAGAAAGGTATTTTTTACTGTGGACAAAGGGCAAAAAATTTGTATCTAAATGTTTTAAGAAGGATGTGTAATTACTTTGTCAAATAAAAGTGCCAATATGTTTTGTCCTGAAAGTTGCGTTGTACTGATAGCATAACTAAGAAATAAAAAAATATACACAGAAAATATTTCCATTGCTTGTCTTGTCCATGTAGATAGTATTAAGCATTGTTTATTAAGTCGAACCCTAGGCATTGTAGACCTTAGCGAAGGAAACTAGACTTGACATGGAATTTCAAGTTGAATCTATGCTACATAAAAGTTGTAAGATGGGTCACTTTCTTGTTCCAAACAGTTTACACAAGGATAAACTAACATAAATCTGCAAGTCATAGAGTTCTGAAAAACTGGCTAGAAAAACTCTTTCCTAGCCAATTAAAACTGTTTCATCAAAGCTGAACCATTTCACTGGAAAAACACTTTTCTCGCAGTAAGACACTCCCTCCACTTGACCTGCTTCCCCATCAGCAAGTGAGAGGCAGCCAATCTGGTGCCAAGCTTATTACTGCAAACCTGGCATCCAGCTATGTGCCCAGGAACTGGGTTGCCTGGGTTGGTTCCAACTGACCCTTGATGTTCAGCTGTAAACCAAGATGCTGAATGTGTTCCAGCACTAACCACACCTGCTCATGATAATGCTCCTCCAACATGGCACAAATCTGCCAGTCAGACAAATAAATTTGTATTCTTACCTCCTACGACCACAGGAGAGCTGGCACCATATCTATACACCTGGGAAAGATCCAAGGAACTCAGGAAATGGTGAAGTTGAGGAAACAAAATTCATTTCTGCCCTTGAAGGCCAACTTTAGAAACCATCTGTGCCCTTCTCAGATAGGATTCTATAAACAGGCTTCTTGTTGGTGGATAGTCACAAAGCAGTCACTATTGTTCACGGCCTGCCTCACTGTCAGTGTTGTCAGCATTTTGAACCTCAGGAAGCAGAGATATCTGTTCAGCCCACTGTGGTCTCAATGGGCCAAAGGTTTCCATCCCACTTCAGGATGAGGAAACAAACCCCATCTTCTGGCCCTTTTCGACTAGTACCTACTCAGCTCGACTCGGCTCAACTCGGCTCGACTCTACTCGCCTCGACACGGGTTGGTTGGTTTTTCCCTACAATTTAGTATCACCTCATTGTGGGCGGGGTCCTGTGGAGTCGTCATAGGCAAGGCGGCCCGAAAGTCCGAAAGCACTGTCCAGCTCCCTCTGAATTCTCTCGTCCGCCACCAAACACAAAAACGTCTCCACCTCCTCGTTTGTCCAGGCGACAGGTTTGCTTGCCAT